>JADMNF010000243.1:0-41759 GCA_016097085.2 Sporothrix curviconia
AATGCAGGCGACGCTCCGTGAAGCCAAGTCACGAGAGCGCCTTCAGCAGCTGCACCAGGCACAAGAACGGTCAAACTCCATAGCATCGTCAAAAACGAGGCTACAAAGGCGGCGAGGTGCGCTGGACCCGCAGACCGGAGAGCTCACGAGCTCGCAAAGGGCAGCGCCCAGCCAGGTCAAGCCTGCAGAGTTTGTGCGTGGCCTGAGTGACGCAACAAGTCCGACAGAAGCGACCGCTAAGGACGTTAAGGCGGCCTCTGCGGCCAGCGGAATTGCCAGCTTTGCAAGCCGTCTTTCGCAAGACTGTGCAGGGGGTCAAACACCGGTGCCTCGAGCTCGGCTTCGGCCGCTACCACGACGCAACCTCAGAGCAGCCCTAGAGCAGCCTCCCGTTCAGCCTCCCGTTCAGCCAACTCTGCAGCAGGTCGTGTCGCCGCGGTCCTCCGCAGCTCCTCGGACATCGCTCCCCAGAGCCTCTCCGCCAGGCACAAGAACGGTCCCAGCCATGGTATCTCCAGCGGCAGCTCAGCCAAGAGACCTGGCGTCTTCGACGGACCTGCAGCAGGTGCATTCACGTCTAATCGACCTGCATGGAACGGCGCGAGTGGCCGCACGACCCTGGTCGCGCCGGTTCGGCGACACGACGGAAGTGGCACCCTTGAACATTCCGCGCAAAAGCAGCAAGCGCGTCGGTTCCCTGCCCAAACTCAGAGACGATACCACCGCTGTGGCAAATCCGAACATCGTCTCGTCGTCTCCTCCGCAGCAGGCGATTTCCAGCATTGTGAGTTACCCCTGTCAGCTCTCCTCCACTAGGGGATGAAACGCAGACCCAAGCAGTCGCGCGCAGGGTTTCGCATTAGCGTCTCCCCAAAAAATCAAAAATGCACCTGCCACAGACACTGACACCATCCCGCACCACTACAGCAGACACCACAGATACAGGAATCAGACACAGACCCCTTCTCGGAAGCCGCTGCAGTCCCCTACATCGCCTGGCACCCAAAGTTACCCGAGCCCCCTCAGTCTGCAGACCCCACTTACAAGGCCTCGCCGTCATTGTCATCTCAACAACAACAGCAGACGCCAGTGCAGGTGCAAGTACAGTCTCCGCAGGAGCAAAGACCACCGTCGTCCAAAATTAGACGAAAGCCGACACCCTCGCACCAGACACTCGCCAGCTATGATGAAAGCGATCCCTTCAACTACAACAACAAGTCGCATCCCAGTTTATCCCGTCTCCTGTGTCGCCGCTCCCGCCTCCCCAGGAACACGAATGGACACAGCCGCCTTCGCGAATCAGTGCCACCACATACAACTCTACGCTGCACGAGTCGCAGGCCGATTTTTGATGCCAGCGACGCGCCGGAGATGCCATCTATTCCAACCCCCCTGCGGTCAAGTCCGCCGTACCAGACACGGCGCCGGCCCGTGATCCAGGTTGAGAGCAGCCCGGTACAGCAACAACAGCAACAGCAGATGTCACCACCACGGCAGAGGCCAGCACACATCATCACAAAACCACTTCCGGGCATTGCTGCAGAAGGCAATGTCATGGACCGGCGCCGCCCGCCACGCATGGGCCACTCAAGCCCCAACTCCATTAGAAATGGAAACGAGCCGATTGTCATCAGCCTCAAGACGCCATGGATGACCGGCAGCCACTCGCCTCTGCGAGACACGGCCGACGGCGGCAGCGATGGTGTTAGCAGCGGCGGTGAAGAAGACGGTGCACCGGGCGAGTCCATCTACAACCATCTGCGGAACAAGCATCTTGTGAGCGCATCTGTTGGCGGCGGTGGTGGTGGAGGTGGCGTGTCCGATCGCGCATCAATGGCAGGGTCCATCCACAAGAATCTGCCGCTGGCACCGCCCGAGATGACCGCCAAGGACCGCGTCGCCATGTTCAATGCCCAGCTGTCGAGTCTGGCACAGCGCCGGATCAATATTGGCCGCAGCATCAAACAGATGACGGAGCTGATGCCGACCGACAACCTGCTGGCGGCTCCCGACGTGCTGTACAAGCGCGAGATGGAGAAGCGCAAGGTCGAGGGTTTGCGGACCGAGCTTGCCGAGATCCAGAGGGAGGAGTACGAGATCGGCTTGAAGCTGCACCGTGCCTACAAGAGACTCGACAAGAACGCCGAGTACGAGCCCACGACGCTGTGGGTGCGTCGTGTGACGGGTTGAATGAGATTGTTTTCTTTTGTGGGCAATATCTTTTAAATATCTTCTTGTCATTCGTTTATTGTTTATTGTTTTACCTGCTTGCACGCTTTTCGGCAGCAGTGGCATTGGCTTCTTGGACGGCAGCAAGATTATTTCTTGTTCCCTTGTTCTTTTTTGAAGCTGCCATTTCCTTTGTCCAATACTCCTGTGGCTCGGGCCTATAGCTTTTGTTTGAACTTGGTTTTTTTTTTTTTGAAAAAAAAAAATGAGAAAAAAAAAAGAAACTTACTAATAATTTGAAATTAAATGGTCTTCTTAATTTTTGAAGTATTTTAAGGGTTGAACATGAAAAAGAGAAAAAAAGACATTAATTTGTAAATATCATTTTCATTTCCTTGTCTTATAATGAAATACTTCTAGACCAACTTTCCAACAACCAGCCTTGTTTCCTCAGTCATCAAGATTATAGGTGAGGCCTCAAAACCCCCAAGCTTTTTTTCCAGTGAAAATGAGGAGACCTAAGAATGTAGTCTAAAAAGCAATTGTGATTTTAAAGCTAAAAGTAAAGAATCCAAGAAAACCCGACGTGACAAGAGCCTACCCATACCAATCCTTCCCGCAAGAGATACTTGATTTTCCTCCAAAGCTACCACAACAAAAAAAAATACAAAGAAAGCCGTTAGCCGTTCCGTCTACTGCTGCCAGTTAACTGGCCCGGATGCATCATTGTTGACACCACCAAGGCCGATGCCCATGTTTAAAAATTGATCAATATCGCCCATGCCTTCCGTTTCAAGGACATCCATGAGCTCCATCTGCTGCTCCTGCGATAGGCTACCCTGCCGCTGCGGGTTCACAAGACTACCAGCACCGAAGCCGAAAGTATCGCCCATGGCCAAGCCTTCTGGTCCGCCGGGACCCGCCGCGCCACCTGCGATAGCCTGGTTGTAGTTGGCCTGCCCGCCGGCTAATGGACCAAGGCCAAGACCACCAGGGCCTCCGGGTGCACCGCCAGGCCCGGTCGGACCGCCCCAAAGATTCCCGTAAGCGGGCTCAGGGGGTTGTTAACACCGCCGAAGCCGCCAAGACCGTAGCCGGAAAATGCTGCCGTTGGATCAGGCATGTAGCCGCTGGGGCCACCACCTGTGATGCTTGTAAAAGCGTACGGCGAGATGAACTGCTGCTGGGTGGCAAGCCAGTCGTTACCCATTGTAGGCATCTGCTGGTTTCGCTGAAGGGGAGGCGGCAGTGGCTGCTGTTGGGGCGCTGGCTGAGGTGCCTGTGGCGGCGCTGCTGTTGCTGTTGCTGTTGTTTTTGCTGCGCTTGTTGCTGCTGTTTCTGACGCTGTGGCTGCTGCTGCTGCTGCTGCTGCTGCATCGGGAAGTTGGCTGGCATAGACTGGCTCGGTGGGACTGAGATTGGCTGAGGAGGAGTGTGCCGCTGGAAGGGTTGCACCTGTTGAATTTGGGGTGTCCCAACGGGTGACTCAAACTTAATGGGTTGCGAGAGGGGACCACCCTGAGAAAGCCCCAAACCGACAGGCAGAGGGCTAATATGCCGGACAGTGGGCGTAGGCGTGGGTGACGAAGCTGCGGTGATTGTTGTCGCAGGCGACATGGAGACAAAATTGATCGTGCTGGTGGCGTATGTATGCCTCTGGCGAAGTTATCATGGGAGGGGACAGGCCGATGAAACCGGTCGTTTGGGACGAGTTGGTAGAAGCCGGCGGCGTTTCTTCCTCCTTGAGAGAGCTGTCACTGTTGCTCGTCGGGGGTGGTCCTTCAGGCGGGAAGTAGGAGAAACGGCGTCCCATGGGCTCCGTGGAGGCTGGGTTGAGGAAAATGGACCCAGAACGGAATTGCGGGTGGTCTGCATTCGGACCGTCATCATACGTGAACGGCGCTTGGGGCGCCGGCTCTCCAGTGTTGTTGAAGACATAGCCGAACTGCGGAGTGTTGAAGACCGGGGCCTGCTGCTGCTGTTGTTGTTGCTGAGCAGCGTTGCTCGATGTAGGTGCCTGGGCAGGGGCACCCGCGGGAATGGCGAGTTCGGGTCAACATCCGATGACGGAGAGTGGTACGAAGTCTCCGGTCCACCATATTGAGTAGTTGTGAACACTGGTGCTGTCGGCTGCTGTTGCTGGTGCTGGTGCTGGTGCTGGTGCTGGTGCTGGTGCTGGTGCTGGTGCTGTTCATCGGGAGTATCGTAGCTCTGAATGCAGGCCTTTGCAAAAATTGAGTACAGCTGAGAAGCGGCAGATGCACCAGGCCAACGCTCTGAACACTGGTCAACAATGTCCAAAGACATGTTGATAAGATCCTCGATTTCCTCCCGAGGGTGCTTCCTACGGACCTCCGGATAGGACACAGACCACAGGATGGTGTTCAAGGACATGTAGATCGTAAGTAAGAAGACCCAGGTGATGTCGATGGCGCCCTTCTTGACCTGCTGGCTGCCGAGGTTCGTCACGAAGGCGGACGAGTCGTAGCAGCGGAGTGCGGCTGCTGGCGAAGGCTTGGGCACCTGAGGCGAAGGGCGGTAAAGAGAGACAATCATGGTATGATATCTTCCCGTGAACCTGTATTATCGTTAGAAACATGGGAAAAGGCCATTGATTCATGGGTTTTGCTTTGGGGGTTCAACCTACCAAGGCTTGCACCACACTGGCTGGTCTGGAGCCGTGTCTAGCCACTGTTGGACCTTCTTCTCCATTTGTGCAAACCAAGGGTGTTCTTCGTTTCGAGGTTCTGGCCGCTTCTTTTCGTAAAGCACGCGTCGGATCTCGGCCTGGCAAATGCGCATCTTACAAAAGTGGATTGCAACGCGCTTTTTGTCGGAAGCAGGGCCGGGCTGGATGCCGGTCTCGGTGATGTATTGATCGTCAACGTCCGCAAAGAATCCGACGTCAATAAGATCGTTTCCTTTGGAAAGGCCGTTGGGGCGACCCATGGAATGAGCTAGCCCGAGCTCCATGTGGCCACAATCCAGCTCAGGCGACGCCGCATATCGAGCTGGAGCGGGTCAACCTGGAAGCCACTGGCAATTGTCTTTTCGTCGGCAATGGCAAGCTGTTGACATATCCTCGTGGCGAGGCCGACGATGTGGTAGACGTTTGTCCGTGTTTGGCGTGAGCAGAGAGTACTGTCCGAGGAGCCCGAGGCATTGCAGTGTCCTAACATCCTTGGGACGGACCACATCTTCAAAGTTCTCCATGCCGGCAAGATAGTAGCTGTCGGCAAGACCGCGTACTGCGTGTCCAGCTTTCTGCAGGCTGATGGCCATGACCATCCGTACAGCAAAGTTCTTGTATGGGTCGGTGTCGCCATCAAAGACCTCGCTCAGGTGCTTATTAAACTGGACCTCATGCATAGTCGGGTTAAAAACTTGGGCTATTTGCACATGTTAGCCAGGCATAACAGGATTGGATAAACAAAAAAAGTGGTTACATACCTCGTGAGTTAAAGACTTCCACAAGCTTATCGGCAATGGGACGAGAGGGGAGACTCTGCGCTGGATGCGCGCTGATCATGGGGTAGCTCTTCTTTCGCAGGCTGCCGGAGCTGAAGCTCGAACCAGCACGGCCGTGCAGGCCTGCCATGCTCTGCATGCGCGTCAAGCGCTCTATGCGACGGGCGTTCAGTTCTGGGATAAGCTCGGATATGCGTTGCGATTCCGTGTACCGCTTGGCCCTCCTCCATGAGAAGCCGAGTCATGGCAATGCCGCTGCTGGGGCCGAGTAGCGTGGTGTCTCATCTGAATCACTCAGACGCACAAGCCTCCTGGCCGGATCATATCCTCGTTGTCCTCGGGCAGGTCTTCTTCGGTGAACTGCGCCAGCTTCTGCCTCCAGCTGCCGCACCTTCTCCTGCAGCTTCACTACATAGAAGCGGCTGATCTTGCGGCCCTTTGTGCTGTCGTAGTATTCGCATACGGAGCCGAGAGCGTTCACAGGGGAGGCAGCGGGGAAGTGTTGGGTCACACCGTGTTTTGCGCTGGTCAAAAGGTTAGCATAGCAAGAACCAAACGAGAGGCGAGAGACATTTACTATACGACACGCACCTGGCGGCAACGACAGCACGCCGTCAGCGTATGGGCAACTCTGCTCGGCGCATCATGGTCGGTGTCGCTATCACGGCTATGCGGAGGTAGCTGTCGCGCAGGCAGCTGTCGCGCAGGCTGCTGTAAAAATGTTGAAAGCGGTGCTGGCGGCCGGAGTGTGCCTGGGATAAAATCCCTGGCGGAAGATGTCGGATGCGTTCATCGCAAGACAGAGCGCTGGCGCTACACCCTTGGAGAGTGTTGAAAAAGGCTGGCTGCCTGCGCCCTATGTCGTTTTTGTCCTTTAGGTGGATGTTGCGAGGCTGTGAAAAGATGCAGATCGAAGCTGCGTTCGTTGTGTCGTGTCGCACGCGGTGGCTCTAAGGCAAGGAAGTACCACCGCTGGCTGCTTCAGGTGCTGCGCCACCCCTCCCCCAATCGAGTTGCTGGACAAAGAAATACAGAGGCGTGGCAAACGGTGCAGATGTCTCAGCCGGTGTATCGCGCAGTGAGCGTTGCCGAGAGTGGTAGCAAGTATTACCAGTGTGAGATGATAGCTTGCTGTTACTTTGAGGACGCCCCGTCTCCCGAGTATGGTAGAAGGGCAGGGTCGTGACTTGTGCGAGCCTTCTCACACTCTTGTCACGAACGTCGTTAACCGCTGCCCAGGATTTGGTCGGGCCCGCTTGTCGTTGTCGCGGGTGATGTTTGAGGTCCGCCAAAAGACGCAAATCTGCATGGATGGCCAGCCACGTCACAGTGCTCTCGACGGACAGCAAGCCATGCAAGCCGTGATGTTGCGCTCAATGTAGTACAGTCGGAGATTGTTTGTCTTTGCGTCTGACCCTTTGCATGGGAGCCTCGACGCTGGTAGTGGTTGGTGGTGTGGTGGTTGTTTGCTTCGCTAAACCTGCATCGTTGGATGGTCGAATGAGAATGCTGGGCGTTGGACTCGAGCAAGCCACACAACTACAGCGCATGCTCTGGTATGGCAACACCCACTCTTGCCTCGTTTTGCAACCCTTTTTTCCCCCTTTAGGCGTGCTAGGCTACTAACTGCGCACTAGAGGGTTCTGGAGGAAAGAGCACCGCGACAATCGGTGGAGAAACAAGTGGGACACGGACAGACTCGTCGAGAAGGAGCAAATGAGGGGTATCACGCATGGGCAGCCTGGCAAACATGGGCCGCAAATCAATTTCTGGGCAGGCGCTGGCGCAGGGGGGAAGAGCGGGAAGGAGCCAGGGGGGGTAGGGCGGCTCGTGCAACATCTTAACTTGACGCATATTCTCCCAAGCAGCAAGCAGTGAGGCAGGGCAGGAGCATACAAAAAGTCACAAACTTTGAGCTCTACCGAGGAAAGTGGGGGGTTACGCGAGCCAAGAGACTTGCTGGTCGGCTGTCAGACTGAGGAGGAAGGCACGATTACGCATCCCTGCCCGAAAGAACCAGCAATAAAAATCCACAAAGAGCAGGAGCGCAAGCGGTTTCAGACAAAAGCAGCTGGGGCAGGAGCTGAGATACTAGCAACCGATGTGCTACACAAGAGCCGGCCGCACGCAAGAGAGGATCCAGCGCTGGAAACAGCGACCAATCAAGCCGCGCTGCAAGCCGTCTAGGCCTGCCGCTAGAAATACCCTGTAGCAACGGACCAAACGGCAGTGGCAGCAGACCAGGCTCGCCGGAGAATGGCGGAATGCCAGGCGAGAAACAAGACCAGGAGCGGAAAATGCTACTACTCGACCAGATGTGACAACTTCTTGCGACACTGGCCGCCGAGCCTTCAACGGGGCTGAAAGGCACGGTCTTGCGGTAGTGGGCCTGGCTCTGGTCTGCAGCACAAACGCACCTCTGCGCCCTGCGGCCTGCCCCGCCTTCTTCGCAACGGCAACTGTACCCCCGTACCTGGTCTACCTGGTCGCAGTTTCCCTGTGAGCATTTTGCAAAGGCGGATCGCAGCTTCCCATCCATCGCCCAGAGACGCAGACATGCGCCGTTCACAGCAACAAGACGAGCTGCGACTGCCGTAGCTGGTGCGAAACGACAGAAGGCGCGACCCCGTACATTGCGCGAGCGCTTATTCGAGACCCATCCGCATGCTCCTGCCCTCACTGGCACCAGAACCGCACTAGCCCCCGCACCATCGCTAAGGCCAACAGCCTTTCTCGTGATTCCTGTCAACATCGACACCTGCGACAGCATCCAGGGACTCGCTCGAGGAATATTGCCGCGCATACTTGTCCCCGAGGAGCGTTCGTCTCTGAGCTTGCCCTTGCTCGCACGTATAGGTGCCGGCGACTGCAGCGACGAGGCCGGCTCTACGACCACCGGAAGCTTCGTTTTCTGGTTCTTCTTCTCTCTTCTTTTCTTCTTCTCACCTTCTCGTCTTCCGTCGTCGTCTACCAATATCGCTGCCAGCTCCCAGTCTCCCAGTCTACTCTTGCGGGCGTCGACAAATACTTATTCGACCCAGCGGCTGCCCGCTCATCAGCGACTCTGGCCGAGCACCGCCGACCCCTCCTTCACGATGCCGCGTTCCAGCTTCTCCGACAACCCCCTGCTTCGGGTTTCCAGGCCCGTTTCTGCCTGTTCACGATGTAAGAACTCCCATCCGTCTGCTCTAGGGTCCGGTGGAAGGGCTTCGGGTGGCTTGGGGGTGCCATTCGCCCACTTGCCAGCCAACAAACGACCGGTTGCTAACATTTCTCCTCCTCCAGGCCGAGCAGCAAAAGTCAAGGTACTACGCATACCCGAAGAACGGCAATACCACAGAACCTTTTGGTGCTAATATGCCCAGTGCGATGGCAAGCTACCAGCTTGCACGGCGTTGCGAGAAGGCGGGACGTTGAGAACGAGTGCTCTGCGGCCAACGACCAATTTGCACGCGGCAAGGAACGAAGGTAGGACGACTGCTCTACCCCTTAACCAGTTCCTGCTATTCCGCAAATCCATTGCTAACGCGGCTTTCAATAGCTACGTAGCGGCGCTTGAACTGCGAGTCGAGAAGCTCGAGCGACGCCTAGCCTATGCGCAGTCCCGTAAGGCCTCGGTGGCTTTCCACACAGAAGGTCCAGGCTACCCCGGCCGCCCGACGCAGATCGCAAGGACTCCCTGGCAGCTATCCGGGCCGCAATACACCGCAAGGCTGCTCGAAAGCGCGAAACTCGGACGTGAACTCTTTAGTTTCTGATTTCGGCTTCTTGTACGTCACCAATCCCTCCCCGGCTTGCTTTGCTCCGATGACATTGAACACTGAATGAGAAGGTCTGTCAACGCAACCACCCGCGACTTTGAGCCCTCTGTCAACAACATGACCTTTGCCCGTCTTGTCCTCGACGGCCGCCGGCAACGACCCATTGCCCGAGACCATTCATGCCGGCTGCAAAGCTCCCATCTCGACAGGCCTCCTACGCCATTGTCCAGTACTACCTCACCCACGTCCACTCGCTCTTCCCCTTCTTCCCCGACACGTCGCTTCTGGCTCTTCTCGAGGAGCTGTATCTCCACCAGCAACCGACACAGCCAAATATGCCACAGCCTCGGACCAACCTCCGGAGTTCAGACTACTGGATGCTGTACATGGTGCTTGCGATCGGCTCGTCTGCGCAAAGTCGAAACCGACAAGATACATTCTACAACAATAGCGTAGAGTTTGCCGCACGCGCTTATGCCACTAATGCCGATCGCGCCCCTGGCGGCCTGGCCATGTCACGCAGATCCAGTCACTGCTTTCTCCTTGACACTCTACTCGATGCTGGATCCTGCACATTTCGACAGTTGGCATCTGATAGGCTTCACTTGCGCGCGATTGTCGATCTTGGTTTCCACCAGGACCCGCACAGTCTCAGAACATGGACGTAGTGGCCCTTGATGCACGGAGGAGGACCTTTTACTGCGCCTATGCTCTTGATCGGTAAGTTCTAACCACACCGGCAACGGTGCTGTCGGGTCGTTGTGTCGTCCAATGTCGGGTGTGTCGTTGTGTCACGGAACTAACATTTGTCAACGGTTTCTAGAGCCATCAGCATGGTTCATGCAGCGGCAATTCTCGTTCACTGATGACGCCATTAACGTTGCCTTCCCGTCAATGACCGGTGTCATGGCAGACCCTGCCACAGGCAGCCGGCGATGCAGAACGCACAGGGACTCGGCCTTCCACACGTCCTCTCGCCGCAGCGCAACCCAGCCGCCAATTTCGCGCCTCGTCCATGCCGGCTGCGAGCCCAGCGTTGCTTTCTCTGTTCCAGCTCCGCCGCGCGCAGTCGCATTGGTACCAGGCTCTCTCACCAGTCGGATCCATCGGACCCTCTAGCCGACCCAGCTGCCTTTGTATGGCGGATGTGTGCTGACATGCGCGAGTGGTACGATGCGCTGCCTTCTACACTCCGAGTCGAATTCGTGAGATGTTTGACCTCGAGCTGCAGTACAGCTATGTGTACTGCATTGCTCGAGTGCGCGGGCGCCCCTCATGACTGCGTACGGCCGCATGCTGATCTTTGAGCACGTTATTGCGTACGTCGATCGCATTATGGCCCTGGCACGCGGGGGGCTGAATCCCGTGTGGCACACGTACCACGACTCGCTGCGCTTGTTTTCATGGGCAGTCAGTTTGTGGCTGTGCTGCGAGACACGGCCACCGCCGACGCTATCCTCGCCGGTGGCGGTTCCATCCCCGTTCCGCTTGCCATGCCGGGCGAGGCACCTCCGCCGCCAATGCCGATTCGGAGACCCGGCCCACCACCGCCAAATATGCAGCATAACGCCATGCCTAATGGAAGTGGCAGCAACAGCAACAGTAACAGCAAAACCCTGGCCGGACTTCCGCCATACTTGGTTTCCTCTGCGCCTATCAATGGTTCGAAGCGTGGACCGTGCCGTGGGCGTGTTTAGGGCGTGTTGGCTGGACGCTTAGCTCTTACGGTGCACGGTGGGAGGGACGCTGCGCGACTCGCAACGGGTTTCAAGACGATAAGCCAGTCTGTCCTCGAGTCTCTGCTTGCACGTCAATCCACGGCAAAACAAACAGTCAACGAAGAATAACCAAGCAGCCACCCATGCCCTCATTGATCTCACACCAGCAACAACAGCGGCATCCACAGCAGCACCCACAGCAGCACCCACAACAGCAGCAAGCAGCAAGCAGCAGCTTAGCAGTACCAGCAGTACGACAGCAAACAGCTCCAGCAGCAGGTCCAGTTTCCCAGCTGGCAGCAGCAGCAACAAGTACCACCCACAACAGGCTCAGCCGCCAGATTATGCAATAATCAAACCCAGCAGCAAGCTTAGGACAAGCTGCCGTCTGGGCCAATGCCGCTGCACTATGTCAATATGCAGCAACCACCACAGCCACCGCCACCGGGGCCGAGATAGACCACAGTACACGGGATAAAATATACTCGTATTTTTTTTTTGTTTTAGACGGGATGCACATTGGTAGCATGCACTATGTCAATATGCAGCCCTTTCTTTTTTAAGAGTTACTTTACCTGAATATTACAAAACAACTCGTTTGAAACCAATTGGCCGTATCCATTACGTTGTACTACCCATATGAAATAAACACAAACATGTTCATAACTGTCTTGTTTACGCAAACACGCTTTACTAGTCAGCAGCCTCTAGCGCTAGCGCTTCTGTTGGCTGTTGGCGATCGCCCAGGGGTGCTGTTGGAGAGGCTGTAAATCATACGTTGGCTACGGCTTTTAAACATCATAGAGGTGAATAGCAAGGTTCAAACAATTTGCATTTCATAATCACAAGCAATCTCTAGTAGTCGGTCACATCTTAGTGCGGCCTTTTTCAATACGAATGAATCTATCATAATTAATGTACCCGAAATGCTTCAACTCCCCAGGAATTCCAACGTCCCAGAACCCTAATACCGCGAAACAAAGCAAGAGAGAGAACGATCCACCCGTCGCCTGATCAAGTATGGTCCAGATGGAAAGCTAGACGCTGGCCTCGGCTCACCAGAATGTACCCGTATATCAGGAAATCGGCCCAGGACGACCTCGTCCGAGTTTTCTCCAGGCTTGCCGTGCGAGCCGGGAGGGCACGGCCTCGTGGGCTCCATGTAACACAGCACATGGCGCAGCGTAGTGAGTGGCAAGAAGCATTGACATGGGGCCGACGTCGCCCAATGCAGTCCTGCAGAAAATATTCGACTGACTGGCAAATGTTGTTGGTCGAGGCGCGTGTGGTGGCTAGGGCTTTCTTCCGCCGCGGCCTGTACGACTGAGATCGATGGTGGGTAGGTAGCAGAGGAGTCTGCGGCCGAGGGCGATGACGACGGGGAGGCTGTGGAGGGAGGGCTGTCGGTTGACATGGTCGCCGAGGCGGCGGGCGACTGCGACTGCGACTCGGGCCAGACGTTGCCGTTTTCTGTGTAAATCTTGACAAGACGGTTGTACAGCGAGTGTAGCTGCTGGTTGACCATCATGGCGATGAGCCAAAAGAGCACGACGGACTGGCCAATGGAAAAGGCCGGAAGTGGAAGGCCACGGCAAAAGGCCTCCCTGGCTGGTGCCGTCAAAGATGGGACACGGAATAGTCGACAGCTCCGACCAGTAGAGCGGGCCGGCAACGATGGACTGCAGGTCCTTGTGCCAGCCTAGTAGGCACTGGTAGATGGCGTGGTACTGCCCGATAATGTCCCAGTAGCCCGCGGATGACGGCGTCAATCCTCATTGTGGCGCAGCAGCCTCCAGATTGTCCGTCTGTTCCAGCAGAACAGGGATGCAGTACATTTGGTCCATAAACTTGTCCTGCGGATCTTTGGCAGACGTCTGCCAGGGCCTTGTTCGTCCAGTCCGGCTCGCACAGGAAGCTGGCCTTGCGCGTGAGCAGCCCATAGACAAACTGCTGCAGGCGCATAAACACAAACAAGGCGTGGCCGAGGGGCGAGATGTGCGCGCCGGCTCCACGCATCTTGAGCAGGGCCAGGCCGCCAGTGTGGTGGGAGTAGTAGCCGTTAAGGTGCTTGGACGGGCACTCGGCAACCTCGTACATGGAAAAGGCCATGCAGGCCGCCAACGTCTGGTCCGTGAGCTGTGCGGACGGGTCATTAATGGCATTTTGCAGGCTGGCGCAGGCCTTTTGTGTAGAGCGTCAGGCTGTGCTGGACGAGGGCCGAGTTGTTGCTGTGGCGGCCTACGCGGGCCATGCATAGCGCCGTCATGGCGGTCTCGTAGAGCCGGGGCGCCGTCCAGCGAGGTGTCGGACAGATTGAGCAGCCAGTTACGCGACCGCATCGTCTTGGTCGTGGTCTTGCAGCCACTCAACAGCTCGCTGGGCATATGGTACTTGAGGAACATGGGGAACAGCTGCTCGCGCCAAGCGGGTTCTGTGCTGACATGCTGCATCATTGGCGCGCCCATGGGCCAGGAGGCCATGGCCGGGAGCATGCTGGCGCTTTGTATGTTGGCAGCGGTGGCCGAACTCGAGAGAGTCAAGGGTGTGGCAAAGTCCAGCATGGCGACCGTTGCCGCTTGGTCTGGAGCACCGAGATCACCTGGCTGAGGGTCTCGACGGTCATGGCATCTTCCTCGAGCTGACAACCTGCTTTGGGACCCGTTCCGAAAGGCGTGTGGGCTGTAGGAGTTGAAGTCCTCGTCCCCTTCCTCCTCGTTTCCGTCGTTATGGTAGAGAAACTGCTTCCCAGGCTCTCTTTATGTCAGAATGCGTCATGGTCGTCGTGAGGTCCACGCTGTCAATGGCACGGGTATTGCTGTCCATTGGTCTGCCGGCTGTACTGTGCGATGACTGAGCCGAGCTCGACAGTGGCTGCTGTGGCCGACCCCGCAGCCGGCGTGGTATACACGGGACATGCTGTGTCTTGGGCTTTGGGTTCCCGGCGAGTGCTCTGGGTGTCTTGCGACCTCGCTTGCGCCAGCGGCCCTGGGTTGTGATGATGCCGCTCTCTGTGTCGTCGATGATCTCAGGGCCCAGAGTCACGTTGGAGGACATGACAAAGGCCACAGGCCGCTTGTTAGCCGGTGCAGAGGCGGTTGGACTTTTTTGCAGTTGCCGCCATACTGGCTGGCCTCCATCACACTGTAATCGGGGAAGTAAGTATATGGACACGGTGGCATTGGGAGCAGCTCGACAGGCTCCGCTATAAGAAAATGATGGAGACCGAAGACAATACACAGATGAACAGTTGGGAGAAACAGGAAAGGGTCAAGAACAAGAAATATATACCTTGACTTTCCGCTGGATGCAGGTGTTGCAACCCTTTGACCGGCCGGGTACGCCAACCATATTGGCGGTACTGATTTGCGTTGCAGGGGTGCCTGCTCGAAGACGACGTTCCAAATAAGGTTGGAAGGAGCCAGAGAGTGGGAGCGGAAGTGGGCGGTCAGGATCAGAGAGGGAAAGGAGGCAGGTTGTCTCTGCTCCCACAGGGTAGGCTAGGCCGTGGAAAGCAGAGATAGGGCCGTGTTGCTCCGGCGCCTGGCTAATGCAGACCACCACGTCAGGCGAGAGAAAGCCGGGGGAGAGGTGGGCAGCGGAGAAAGAGAGAAGGGGAAAGCCTAGCCGGTAAGAGAAAGCGAATGCGAGATGAGAGAGTAGATGGGGCGTGAGAGGGGCGTCTTGGCCTGTCGTCTGTCGTGGGCAGTGTGTTGCCGGTATGCGTGGAGAGAACAAGAGGTGAGATAGGAGCTAGTGACAGAGAAGGTACAGAGAAAACCTTGAACGGATGTCTTGTGGCAAAGGGCTGCGATGTCGAAATAGAGCCAGAATGTTAGAAGAAAATGCAACGAGAAAAAGGAAACGATGCTGTACGTCACCGCCAATATATAGTAGAGCAAAAGCAGGGCTCCCCGGTACACAGGTCAAAATCTCGCTGCCTAGCAGCAAGGGGGAAGCTCGTTATCGTTTCGCGGCGTCGGCGCACGGAGATTTGGATGTTGCGTGGCCACTGAGGCGAAGCGTGAATGGGATGTCTGATTGTCTGTGGTTGCGGGTTCGTGAAGGGAACGCCGATATCATGGGAATGCGAATGCAAAAGGCAGTAGCGACCGAGCTGCCGCTCAGCCACGTGAGAACAGACGTTCCTTGAAAGGGCAAGAGTGGAAAGCGTGTAAAAAGTGGGCTCGTCGGCCCTACGTAATATGCGCTAAACGAATTGGGTGGATTGGGCGAGAAGAACATTCAGCAACAAGCTTTCTCAAGCACTTTGGAAGGAGTGTGGGTGCGAAGCGGAGCGCCATACTTACTCAGATCTCCATACAGCACGATGCGAGACGGGGTATTCGTACCTGCGTTTCTGTTCGATACACGGCGCCGACCGCTCAAAACTCACCCTGATGCTGTGCCTCGCCCACACACCTCAGCAGCTCGCGACGTTTCGTGTCTGCATACTTCGCTCGCCAGGACGAGCATTCCCTGACCATACGGCTTGCTGGGAATATGCCGTGCAAGTAGTTTTCGTTTACAGTCGGCGTCAGAGAGACTAGGATGTTTCCGTCTTTTCTACTGTTCTTTTTCTGCTTGTTTCTCTATTCCTTTTCTATCTCTTTCATCTTTCTCACGTCACTTGTGAGCAATTTCGATTCCTGTTCTGGCCGTTGCCGGCTTCTCAAGGATCCAATCATCGCTCCATTTGCTGCGTCATATAAACGCCCGGCACGGATCGCCTCAACGAACTTTTTCTCATGCTCTCTTCAGAGCTACGGCATCTCTCTGTGGCATTGGATCTCTAAAGATGAAGGCCGCTGTTGAATCAGCGGTATGCCTTGACCTCGTTGCCAACACGCGGCAACAGTCCCAAATGGCCATAGGAGAACCAGAGGCCCCGAAGTCTCGACCCACAGCGAACAACTGCCTCGATCATTACTTTTTTATTGACAGATGGAGTCAACAAATGCCCAGGGAGCAGTCTTTTGACCTGCAAGCCTACACAATCCTTCCTTGGGTCAGATCAAGACCTCTTCACCTGCCTCCTTCGGGCTCCTCGTGCGCCTTTGATCAGCAAGTCCCAGCGCCTTTGGCTCGTCTGCAAACTCGTGCTGCTCGCCGCCATAGGTGTCCAGGCCTCGACCGCGTTCCTCCAGTGCTGTCGTGCCCGCATAACGGCGTCGTTCAATGGCTAGGTACGCGCGGGCCACGGCCGGGTAGTAGTCGCACCAGCAGCGGCCAGGCCTGCTTCCTTGTTCGAGGAGGAAGAGCATCTCACAACCATTTCGCCGAGTCATTTGCACCACGGTCAACGCTACCGCACAGTCACCGAGTCCTGAGCTCGCGTCGCTCGCCAAATTGCGGGAGAGCTCTGTGTGATCGCGAGCAGCCGGCGCTCGGCGGGTGTCGGCGAGACGCCGTTTGACTTCGGGCGCCGTGCAGCAGAGCCTACACGAGCAGTTGAACCCCCAGCTGGCGCATTCTTTTCTAGCGGGCGTCGTGGCGACGCCCGAGAGAATGTCCTGGGCCCTGTCAGTTTCTGCATTTAACAGTTCATTTTCGCAGAGGAGTAAGAATACTTACAAACTGTGGGTGACTTCTTTCCCGGCTCCAATGTCTCCATGGCAAGTACTCTTCTTGTGAAAGATAGCGGGTGTACCCTCCAGTAGCCGCTGTTGATGTCAGTGAGCGAATTGGCAGTCAATTCAATCTCTACACGCGCGATCAGGAACGCCCCTTAACCTCACTTTGGCTGGGCAGTGATGGTTGGTGTCGCCGAGCCCAGCGTGAATAGAGCCCTAATGTAGCGACGCATTCGGCTATTGTGATGCCGCCAAAGACGTTGGTCGTAGCATATCCCGGATTCTCTCGCCGCCGAGGCTGTGCGCCAGCGCGTGGATCTTTGTCTGCTGTGCTTCCGGCAGCTGGGCCACGGCCACCTGCAGCAGCTGCATGATCTGCTCCTCCTCCGCCTCGCAGCCGTCCTCGATGCCGAAGATCAGCACTCGTCGCGTCATGGGCCGAAAACGTGTTTTGCGCCAGGACCGTGGCTATAGTCGACAAAAGGCGACCTCGCCCTTTCGCATCTTTGCGCGCTAGCCAGACGCCCTTGCCACGGCCGGCATGTCCTGCACCACGAAGGCGCTCCTCTATCTGTTTCCGTTCCTGTTCCTGTTCTGTTTCTGGCCCGACCGGGCCGTGCTCGAGTGCCGGGTCGCCAGCGAGCGGCGTTGAAGGATGGTCGCGTAGGCGTGCTGGAATGCCGCCGTCGTCGAGAGAGCTGGCCATGGCTGCTGCTCGGCAATGACGCTCAAGCCACGACCGCCCCGAAAGGTAGCGTCCGTGAAGACACAGTACGCCTGTAGCCGCACTTTCTGGCCCCGTGCGCCTGTGCGGTAGGCTGCCATGCAGACGGGCCGGGTGTGTCCAGGGTGCCCAATGGTTGGCTGCAACGGCAATCCGCTCGTCGACGAACGAGGAGACATGTTACCGTACCGATGTCGTCGATGCCTGCCAGACCGGTACGCCACCGACAGGTTCCGGTCATCTGCACGTTTGCGGTGGCCGTCGGTGTAAAGTCGTTTTTTGGTGGACTTGCTAGGCCTGCGGGACTTGCTGCTGTTTGCCGTGAATACAGCCAGCAGGATGAGAGCGCTTGTCCCAGGCGAGGGCCATTGCTGCTACTGTCCACCGCGACATGTTGGGCATGCCGTGGTAGACGTTACAGAAATGAAAGGGTACAGCAATGGCTACATTTTTGTCTTCACTCTGGCGTAGTTTTGAATGCTGCGTAATAATGCCAGATCGTGCGTGTCAGATATGCACTCTGGCTGTTTTGATTGCCGCACATGGCATATGTGGTAATTTATTACTTCTGCCGAGAGCCGGACAAGGAAGCAGAAGCCACGCTCGTGTTATCCTGTGAAATTGTAGTTTACTGATGATGCTTGCCTTGTGTTTTTGTTTTTGTTTTAAGAACATGAAATAAAATATAAAATAAATATAAAATAAAATAAATAAAAAAAACTTATTGTGAAAGGAACAGTGTACATAAGTATTTAGATGAATTGTTTCACTTTAAAGTCTTTTTTTAGAAGAAATGTAGGAATTTAAATGATAAAAAACAATAAACCGAATGAATTGCCAAAAACCAAACTCAATTCACTCCTGCAGATGCTCAGCCAAAGACCACACACATCAAGACCAAATCTACTGCCGTAGCCTAAATGCATTGAATACTTTTTTTGTTACTTTGAGTTACAATGAATAACACAAGTAAAAGACATTTTAATATATTACACATAGACCTCCTTTATCTCAAAGAAAAGGAGTTCCCAACCAAACTTCCACAGATCAGCAGACAACAGGATGGCCCTCATTGAGCCCTCGGCGCAGTTTGAGTTCCCTTTTGTGGACGACTACGATGTGCTCGACTCGGCGTTTTCAAAGACCACACCGTCCGGGACCTGCCACGCCCGACCAGGTCCGGCGCGGGTCGCTCAGGGACGAAGAAAGTTCCTCGCAAAGGTCGAACTACAGTCTCGTGCAAGACATTTTTCCGTCCATCGTGTGGTTTTACCGTCACCTGGGCGTTGCTGTCAAAGTACGGCCACCATGTGTCCGTGTCCAAGGCCCACTGCCTCCTGTTTCTACGCACGTGCCTGTGCCCGAGATCTACGCATGGCGACGCAGCCGCGGCAGACGTTTCTGTACATGGAGCTGGTCAACGGCGTCCATCCGTACGGAGTGAACTCGGCCAGTCTTGCGCGCCAGGTGCAGGATATTGTCAAGATGCTGCGCAGCATTCCGCAGTCGCTGGTCTCGCCAACACCGTTTGTTGGTAAGTCTGGATGTCTTTTTTTTCTTTCTTTTTTTTCAAGAAAAACTCATACCTAAGATTGCTAATATTGCTTTAGGACACATTATGGCCGGCCGCTCCGCAAACTCGGCGATCATCAACAGCCCAACCCCCGTAGCTGGCCATTTGAGAGCGTCCCGGCATTCCACGACTGGCTTTGCAACGGAATATGGCAAGCGAGATACATCCTTCTCGAGACCCCAGGGAGCAGAAGACGGGATCCTCGGGTTTCCGCCGAGCACCGCCAAAGTCTTGTGGATGACATCCCTATTGTCTTCACGCACGGCGACCTGCAGCCCTGCAATGTGATCTTGGACGACACACAGCACAACGACGGGCCCCCTCGGATCCGGGCAATTGTCGACTGGGCCCCAGGCCGGGTGGCTGCCACTTTCACTGGGAGTGGTGCAGCGAGCGGCGACCCGCTGGACGGGACGGAAGAAAGGGATGCCGACGGTGAGGATAACGAGGTCAAGATCGTCAAGAAGGAGGTCGTTGTCAAAGAGCGAAACTGAAGAGGAGCCACGCACTGCGGAAGAAGTCAGAGAGGAAAGCTGACCGGTACAGTGAAGCCGCCTGGTATTTCATGCTCCGGGGAAATAAGTGAGAGAGAAATGAGACGCAGAGAGTCGGAAGCACACGCAATTTCGAGATCCTACTGAGCCTCAAGGAGCACCAGGCGGCGATTTCCGAGACAAGTACACAATGCACAGTACACGATACACGGACAGTACCTAGACAATTTAGATATCTCATATTTCAGGAGGAATGAGACGATGAATGACACTGGCTTATCTTTAAGTCTCCAGTTTACTCGCTCTCGAGCTTAACTTACAGACACTGTGCATGCATGCCCTTATCGCAGCACTTTGTCTCCAGGCACTAGCCTTTGGCCTGCACGTCTCCTCACCGTCAACTCACCGTCAACTCGCCTTTATCTCACTTCTCTCTCTTTTCTCTTTGACGAGATTGATCATTCAACAATTCAACAGAGTTACAGATCAGCCAGTGGGTCTTCTGCCGCACATCATAAATAGCCCTTTATTTCTCAATTGCGAGACTTGTCCTTCTTCTCTTCCCAAACTCTTCTCACAACAAAACACAACTTTCGTCGAGTCAACCAGAACCAAACTAAGACAGCTGGGCAAAACCATCGCAACCACAACAAAGCCTGCTGGATACCATCTCCGAACATGGCTCCCACCGACGGCACCGACGGAACAAGCGGTGTTCGCGAGGCCAATGGCCTGGCCAAATCGACTGGCGACGCCATCATCAACCCGATCCATCCCTCGGTGGAGGATAAGCTCGATCCCAAAGTCAAGGAGATCTACAACAAGTACCAAGTATGTTTGACCGAGACGACAAGATGGTGGCATCGAGAGCTGACGGCAGAATAGCCCGCCGTCTTCGCGCGGACCAGGTCACGTACGGCAGAGTTTGACGCCGACCGGGCCCGCTACATCTTTCCCCGCGACAAAGTGGCCTCGCCGTTCTGCCCGGTTGGCAGCGTGACCACGCACACGGTGCCTGTGTCGGACCCCGCGCGGCCAGATTGCCGTCCGCCTCTACCGCCCGACTGAAGCCGCGCTGGCCGCATTGGACGCGCAGGAGAAGCTTCCAGTGTATGTCAACTTCCACGGCGGTGGCTTTGTTCTCGGCGGCCTCGACGACGACGACCCGCTGTGCCGCCAGCTGTGCAGGCCACTCCGTGCATCGTGGCCAATGTGGCCTACCGCCTGGCCCCCGAGTTCCCGCACCCCACGCCCGTGAT
Organism: Sporothrix curviconia; assembly: GCA_016097085.2. Lineage (NCBI taxonomy): Eukaryota > Fungi > Ascomycota > Sordariomycetes > Ophiostomatales > Ophiostomataceae > Sporothrix > Sporothrix curviconia. Next base: position 20,737 of record JADMNF010000243.1, read on the forward strand.
GGACAGCTATGCGGCCCTGCAGTGGCTGGCCGACAAGGACACTGCTGATCAGCTCAGCATCGACGCGAACCGCATTGCTGTCGGTGGGCTCTCGGCCGGCGGCTGCCTGGCTGCTGTGCTGGCACAAATGGCGCTCAAGACGGATGTTTGCCGCCTTGTGTTGCAGGTCCTCATCGTGCCGGTCCTCGACGCCCGGTCCGTGCCCCTCGAGGCGCCCAAAGACACGGCCGAGGCAGCCGCACTCGATACTCCCTACGAGAGCTACCGCAGCTGTGCCTTTGCGCCCATGCTGCCGCTGGAGCGGCTCGTCTGGTTCTACCGCCCGTGGCTTGGAGAGGACGCTGCGACGCACGCCGCGAACGCGGCCGACGTTCGTGCCTCGCCGATGGTAGCGGCAAACGCAGACCTTGTGGGCGTGGCGCCGGCATCGATGCATGTGGCCGAGATTGACCCGCTGCGGTCCGAGGCAGAGGCGTACCACGCACGGCTCACAGCTTTGGAGGTGCCCAGCCAGATCAAGATCTACAAGGGCATGGTGCACCCCTTTGGGCAGTGGGACGGCGAGCTGCCCCAGGGCCGGGAGCTGGTTGTGGACATTGCCACAGCCCTGAAGGCAGCTTTTGGTATGGAAAAGGCCGAGTAAAATGGCCGGTAAAGGATGGGTGGAGAGATGGACCGAGCACGCAAGATCGAGTTTGTGCAGGTTTCAAAAGCCGTCACCAAAGTGATTGGGCGCCAGAACGCGATGAGCAGCAGAAAAAAAAATGAAATAAAATAAACTAAGCCAAATTATTCAGCTGTGACCGTGCTCATGTGTCCACGCTCGCCAGACTGGCCCGGAGACTGCCGACTACTGCAACCGACAATAATGGCGAGATGAGATATGAAATCTGTATACCAGTCAGCAGTGCTCGTAGACATAAAGTGCCGGGTTCAAATACACAAAGACTCACCGTCAAGAGCTTAGCAATGCTTGTCTCGTCGTCGTCGTCAGCATTGCTCACCTGAACAAGCGTGATGAGCTTCATGGCCGGCGACCCGTGGGCATCAGCATCAGGGCGAACCACAGCATGGGGTCGCTGCCGACAAACTCGGTCCGCGCGGCGAGGAGGTAGATGACGGCAATTGAGGCCAGCGGCCAGAGGACAAAGCGAGCCGAGAGGATGTAGGCCACGGCGCCAAGGGGCAGCTTCTTCTTTCCGATCGTATTGTTGTCGCCGTCGTCGTTGCCGTCGTCGTTGCCGTCGTCGTTGTTATCAGCGCTCTTCTTCTTCTTCTTCTCCTCCTCCTTGGGCGCCCATACCGCCGTATACAAAGACACGCCGGCAACAACCACAGGCAGAGGAACAAACAGCCCGCCAATGTCGTCGAGCGAGGCCGTCAGCCAGGCCGTGAAGACACCGCCGTCCGTGGCCGGGCTGAAAAAGGCGCGATGCAGGGCAGGCGTAAGGCCGACAACAGCACCGGCCAGGGCACCCAGCAACGGCGCATTGAAAAAGTCACCAATGAACAGCAGCCACCACGTGTGCGCGGGCCGAGCTTGCGCCAGGTGGATTTGGGCACGACCGAGCACGGCGCTTCGCGTCCGAAGCAAAGAAGCTGCTGAGGAAGCGGCCTGATTAACGTTGATACCATTGATATTGATGTGCCGCGTGGACGGGAAAAAGGCATTGTGCGGTGCCGACGACGACGCAAAAGGATCAATGAACTGGACAATCGACGCGCGGAACTTGGACGCCGGACTGCTCTTGATGTAGTAGGCCGCGCTGGGCGAGAGCAGCCGCGTATGCTCGTTGGCCGGCGCATGTCTCGCGGCGGTGCATCGGACAGCGGATCGTAGCCGCTGCTGCGTGACACGGACGGGAAGCCTCGCTGACCGCGTTGTCATTGTTATCTGCCTCCTCTTCCTCCTCCTCCTCATCGCCTTCATCATCGCCTTCGTCATCGGCGTCTGCCCCAGTCTCGTCCTCGGCCGGGCTCACCACAACGCCCGTGCTCACCACGGCCGTGTCCTTGCCCTTGCCGTCGTCGTCGTCGCTTCGTCTTCACTGCTCTCTGCATCTGCTTCGGGTGCGTGTTCGAGTCCATCAGCCGCGGGCCCACGGCAAACGTCAGGCAGCTCGAGACGGTCGAAAACACCAAAAAGTACGACTTGGCCCGCTCCAGCGCCTGCTTTGTCGTCTCGTCGGCGCCGCTGGCGTCCACCAGCACCTGCAGGATGCCCGTCTGGTCCAGCGCCCCGATGAGGAGCAGCGGGTAGCTCGTCGTGTTGTTGAACATGATGGCGACCGTCGTCCAGTCGGGCAGGCCCAGCAGCAGGTGGCCGGCAATGCCAGCACAAACGACACGGCGTGGCAGACGAGGGCCCAGACGAGCACAATCACGTAGCGGTGCGCCGAGCCACTGTGCAGTTCGGCGCCAATTCTTGGTGAAGAGCAGCGCCGGCAGAAACAGGCGTACGCACACCTTGGAGATGGCCTTTGTGCTGCTGGCAGTCAACAGGCCGAGCCGGGCCGCGACGCCGCCGTAGAAGATGACGAGCAGCACCGACAGGCTGGCCTGGATGGCAGCGACAAACGATTCGAGGAGGCCCGTCGAGGCCATTGCAAAGGAGGTCGTGGCCCAAGAAGAGGACTATTGTAATTGGTTTGCTGATAAGCCAAAAATGAAGCTTTTAAAACGAAGGTGGTGATATTTTGAGATCCACAAAGTTGGCTTTTTGTTGGCAGGGTCTCTTCCGAGCAATTGAACAGAGGACATGTGTACGGGGGAGAGAAGAGAGGATAAGAAAACAGATGCTGTATCCCGAGACAACGATCCGCGCAAACAAGCTTTCAAAAGGGACGCAACGCCGTGACGTCGCCGGCGGCCGCGATTTCGTGTGGAGACGGCGCCAAAACGTGCTACGCCAGACTGCTAAAGTGGTGGATTCTTTTGGAGATACAGTGGGTCTGGGGCTTCAATCGGTGGATATTGTGCCCCCTGGAAATCGCGCAAGGCTGGCGAACTGTCGATTTGGGGAAAGGACAAAGATAACGCTCGCAGAAGGCAGGAGCTAAGGAGCTACCCATGTTGTACGCGTGCGGAGTATTTCTGCAGATAACGACTTTGCGCCACGAAATGGCGAGGGTGCGAAGCTGCCAGAAGGTACGCTCGGTGCGGCCGAGTCAGACCGGAAAGGGAAAGAACAATGCACCCGTCATTCTAAGTGTGTAGCAACTTTTCTTCCACACGAGATCAATACGCCAGGTGTCATGCAGTTTCATCAAAGTTCGAACAAGTTACTCAAAATCACTGTCTGGTATCGACTTGATTCTAGACCAATACACGCTTCGTTTCCCACGATCTCCATACGCCGAATAACCGATATTCCAACAAAAGACAAAAAAAAAAATTACCGTGAAAAGAAATATGAAAGAATAAGAATAAAGGAAGCGAAACGAAGACAGGAAAGAAAGAAAAGAAAAGGAAGATATGGGACAGGCAGGCCAGGTAAAGACTGAATCTGCAGGTGCCGTCGAATCAAGTTCACCATCATGCGGGCAGCTCCGGCTTCTGAGCATAGACGCAAAGGCTGCGAGTCTTGTTAGTGGCGATATCCACAACCGATGCGGCTTCAAGTAATTGCAGCTTCCAGTAAACACTCACATGGGAACGTAGCCGTGGTTCGCACGGTCCTTGAGCGCCGCCCGCACGTCCACGAGAAACACCTCGACCTCTTCCTTGGTCCACCCCCACACCCGCATGCAGATGCTCATCGTGATGCCCTGCGCCGCCTCCAGCAGGTTCGTCATCATCAAGTGGCCCCGGATCTTTTGCTCGTCGCCGCGCGCCCAGCTGTTGGCCGGCACCGCAAACTTCTTCTCCGTCACATTGACAAACCCGATCTCGCTTAGCCACTGCCGCGCTTTCAGCGGCACCATGGGGTCGCCCCGGCCATCTTGCGCACGCCGTCCAGGATCAGCTGGTGCCAGCGCGGCAGCACCGTCTTGGACAGCGAGTCGTCAATGGCCTCGATCACCATCAGCGTCTCCATGATCTCCACCCAGCCGCCTGGCTGCAGAAACTCAAAGATGCGCTGCAGCGTCGCGCGCGGGTCCTTGAGCGACGGCAGGATGTAGCGGCCGTGGACAAAGTCAAAGGGCACGCTGTACACCCACTCGTCCTCGACGTCGTCGATTTCGAAGCGCAGGTTAGGCGGCACGTACTCGGGTTGGATGGGGCTGAGGTCCGTGCCCAGGACGTCGGCCTCGGGGTGCTGCTCCGCGAACTCGACAGCCCAGATGCCCGTCCCCGTGCCAAAGTCGAGGACGCGGTGGACGGACCCAATGGGTGCAAGGTGCAGCTTGCCCTCGAGCAGGCGCGTCGCGAGATGGTGCTGCAGGTCGAGGCGGTTCTGTTCTTGCTGTGGGAGGGTGAGACGGCATCAGCATAGGACAGCAGGGGCGTACTTTTTACTTCGTAGGATGTAAAGACGGGGAGCAACAAACCTCATCATTCGGCAGCAGGTACTCTGTCTGCTTAGCAAATTATCATAAAAAGAAGCTGGAAAAGGCTGAAACAACAGCATTGGGCTTCACAAGTCAACTCACTCCCTTCTTTGTATTTGTGGTATGTGCGGCCATACTGCTCGACGAATTCATAGACACTCGACGTAGCAGAGATGCTCGAACGGCTGTGTTGTAAGCATGCAGAAGATATGAGGCACACGTGCAGAGAGAAGGCCATACATTGTGTCTATGTCGCCAATGTTGGAAAAGGTATCGTCATCGTTTGTATCAATCTGAAGACAAGTATCAGCAGGGATTCGGAAAAAGGCAGATGGGCCGGCCAATACGAGAGTCGTTCATACACTCAGGCCGACAGAGAAACTGCTGAGGGACCGTGCATCGGAAGTTTCGGAAGCCGCTGCAGCGTCTTGCGCCGTGGACTGCGTCGGTGCTTGTGACAGTGTTGCTGTTGATGCCGTTGTTGGCTCTGTGGATGGTGGTGGCGGCAATGGTGTAGCCGTGCCCTTTGTAGGCACTGTTGAGGCATGGGACTCTGTGGGTTCCATGGCTGTAGTCATGTGGAGGAAGACAGGACGGACGCAACGAAATAGGGCTGAAAAGATTGGAAAGGGCCAAAGATATCGCAGTCGGGGTCAGAGGAGAAAGTTAATAGATCGAAGCAAGATCAGGATCGAAAAGTCATCAAGAGAACGGTATTTCGTAAGAAGGATAAAGTTGATGCAGAAGGAAGATGGACGGGATAAGAAGATCGAGAGGTGACCGTGTTTTCCATCTTGGCAGGGCCTTCTTTTTCGAAAGAAGGAAGGATGGGAAGAATGTCCTTGTCTCGTCCCTGATCTAGCTGCCTTTTGTTGGTTCGGGATTATTCCCTCACTGATCGCCTCTGTGGGTTTGTGATAGGGGGTTGCCGGTGTGCCGTCTTGTTGTTTTTCTTGTTTTTCTTTTTTTTTTTCTTTTTTTTTATTAGTGTGTAGTGATATCTGGTAGCTCTTTTCATGCCCTCTCCCCTAGGCTTTTCCTTTGTCCCTTTCTTCGTCCAACGTTTTACTGCTTTCTTTTCTTCGTCTTTGACCCCCTCTCTTCCTTTAGTACCCTTTACTCTGCAATGCTTCGTGCGTTGTAAACCAGCGCCTATTGCTTCTTCCTTTCCATTTCGCGGCATCCTTCCTTTATTGGGAACGCTCCCAAGACGCGTTGCAACGCTGGGGATACCACGGACGTCGCTGGCGCTGCGTGGGGGTGTATTTTGTTTGTTCTTGTGCATACATGTAGATGTACAAGGTGATGGGCCTCCTTTCGATTCACAGAACCACCCTGATATCTTTGATGCACCAAAATTGACAGACAACATGTTTTAACGAGAACGTGTGGCATGGGGAAACAAAATAAGGAGAAAGCTGATTCTTGCTTCGCATTTTTGCAGAGCAAGTCGACTAAGGGCAGGATGACGAGAATAGAAAAGTTCCAAATGAGAAAAAAAATTGAAAAAAGAGGCCGGAGGTGGGCTCAAAGTAGGCAAGAGACCAGAGAATATGACCAGACGGCTCAAACGGACAAAACTCCGGACACACAGAACATAACAGACAGAACCGACCGTGTTCTGTATTTGCAAACCGTCTTCCGCGATCTGCGTGTGATTTCCTTGGCTCTTAAGCATGCACAGCCATGACTTTTGTGCACACACTCCCTGTGTATTTATCCTTTTCTGCCCCCTCCCTTGCTTCTACAAGTACTCACACTCTGTGACAGTGTTTCGTCCACGTATTTCTGCGCACGAATGTGACCTGACGTGCGTGGCCATCAGACCCCGTCCTCGCGCTGGTGCTTGTACTCCCCCCTTAACCTGTCAACATACAGGGTGATATGCGTTTCTGAAGATGCGAGCTTTTGTCCATGATCTTTGATTATTTCTTGGAAATATTCTTGAAAATATTCTGGACTCTGCGCTTGTCTCACCTTTTGGCTCTGGCAAAGAGGTGCATATGAAGACACTCCGCATCTTACTCGTAATACAGCCCATGCAGCACATCCCCCATGCACATCCCTGTCGGCCTATGCCCTGGTGGTATTCCGGATGGGCCTTGTGTGCCAGTCTGTCAAACTCGCCCGCAGCCAAGTCAAGCTTCCACTAACAAAAACAATGTTCCGGATCCCCGCCTCCGATTTTGTGTCCAATAGTTGATTTGAACTATTCCTACATGGTCCTTTTGTCGGCTGTGGTCATGTAGCTTGTACGACGTTCATGGAGGACAAAATCGCGCAAACCGTTTCTTGCTTGAGATACAAGAAACAGGCATCTATGTGTGTAGACATCAACTGTTGGCACTAAACTAATGCGGCAACTAGCGCTGGGCTGGGCCTACCCGAAGCCACCCGCATTTTCGTGCCCAGTAGCTCTCCCGCAAGAGGGGTCTTGAAACTGTACCGGTACATATTACTCCGTATGTGTAGAGTCCGGTTCAAACTTGAGAGGATGGCAACCACTGGCAAGAGAATTCTTCGACAAGAGAATTTAAAAAGTGGAAAAATAAAAGACAGGACCCCGAATAGACAAATAGGAACAGATTTCGCTGGAAATACCTCACTACGAAAATAATATTGTGTGAAGGATGTGCAAATATAAAAAGTGCAGTGTAGACAAACTCGGGCTTTGTGAAGCAGCAGACAACGAAACCATCCGCTATGTTAATATCAGTCAAACGAAGCCCCTCAGAAAGGATGGCTTTGTTGTATCGTAGGTATGGTTCAAAAACAAGAAACATAAAAAATAAAAGATAAAAGTATGAATGCAATATAGCATCTACCGCAACACAGTCGAGCCCACACTATGGTATGTTTTATAATAACAATAATGTATCAAGCAAAAGCAGATTCGCGTCATAATTTGTTGTTGCTCCCTTCTATCATATGACCATAATCCGCGTTAAAAATACAGTACTTACATACAAGCACACTAGGTTTTTCCGCCGCTCTTGAAAACGCCGGCATCATAAGTCATAGAATAAATGCAGGCGCTCGTGCAAAAGATACTCAATGCTGGCTTAAGCTGAAGCTCTGCCGAACCGAGTCTGGCAGCCGAGCGGGAATGTCATCATTGTCCGACGACGAGTCCGATATGTTGTCATCATCATCATTCGCCGGAGGTGGAGGCAGCCGCACAGCACGTGGCGTCTCCGTCATGGGAACGGAGGCACCGGACGTGACGGTCACCCGTCCCTGGTCTGTCGTCTCGGGCGTACCCTGTGATAGAGACCCAGATCGACTACCCGCCGGGGTATCGCCTTCGACACGAGCCCGCTTGACGGCGTACGATGCTGCACCATCTCCCTGCGATGATGTAGGGGTCGTGGTCGTCGGGTATAGGTCGCCACTCGCCCGCTTCCCGCGTGTGCTGTACAATGAAGTGTACCCAGCCATGCCCATCCGTTCGCGCTCCAACTTTAGCTCGGCTTTGGTGCGACGCTCGCGGAGGCGGACGCCGTACTTTCTGCGAATATTGGACTGCCGCGTCCCGAATGAGTTTTTGAGGTTGTCCAGCCGTGTGCGCCGTTGGATAGGATCGACAATCTCTTCAACCTCACGGAATCGTTCAGTATACATCTCTTCGCACTTAACCAACTCTGCGTTGAGAGCATCCAGCTGTTCCTCGGACAGGTGGGCATATGGATCAGCAGCTGGACTGTTATTTGCCGAGCCTGACTGCGACGGACGAGGTGGCGTGGGTATGACTGCAGGTCGCGGTGCCACGGGTGACCCCTGCGAGGCCGACTGGGGTGTCTGGGGAGCCGCCATAGGTCTAGGCCGGGCGAAAGGTGCTGTGGCTGCTGTAGGTGCAGGTGGTGCGGGTGGTACCAGCTTTTGGCGAATTGTATTTCCTACAGGCATGTGTCGAATCATGCTGCAATCATGTCATGTTAGATCGTATCCTCGTCCGCCGGTCATACATTGTATTGTCATGGAATAAAACTCACATATTCCACGCCATATGTGTTCTCAAACCCCTGGCCACAGTTCCCACATGAAAATGGGAACCCATCTTTGCTTTCGGGTCGTAACATGCACACCTTGTTGGCAACATGCTAGTAAAATAAAGGTCAGCAAACAACATTCACAGCGAGGCTATTCAAATTGATATACTCAGCTTACATAAATATATGGCGGCTCGTCCGCAAAGAGTCTGCTGCACATCTGGCACTGCCTCTGTAAAGGCAGTGCCGCAGCAGGCGGTGGCGGCGGCTGTTGCATTCCCTGGGGTATATCCTGGGGTACATCCTGAGGAATGACGCGCTCCTGTCCATCCACTGGCTCCTCCACAATGTCGCCTGGCTCGTATCCAAGTCGCTCGGCCCGGGCCAGCGCATTGATGAGAGGTTTTGCGTCGATTGTATGCAGACGCATCTCCAGAGCAGCATCGAGAAAGCGGTCACTCGCAAGCGCGAGGATCTGACTTGCGATCTCGTCAATGTCTGCCGTGTTCATATGCGAAAACTATTTCTGCCTTGGTGTTCTTAACAAGCTTGACGCCAAAGTCTTTCATAGAGCCTCGGGCAACATCGGCTGGGACAGTGTCCAAAATGGCGTTGAGCTAAACGAAGCGGAAAAAATACAAGGTCAGTGGCATGTTTACATCAATTTTAAAAGTCTGTTTTGACTAAACGTACCATGAAACCTTGGTGGAAGTTCGTCCCAAGAAGGCATTTCTCCCAGTTCTGCCGCACAGCCAACCGCACAGAGTCCGACAAGCCTTGTTCAATGGCAAAGGTCAGGCGCATGTAGTCGTCCCAGACTTTGGGGTTTTCCTGGTGGTACATGCGCTTCGGCGATGGATGCATGATTCCTCCACGCGGGTCCACAATGGCCGTCTCTCTAAGCTGCGGTGGTGGCTGCGGAATGCCTTGTAGAGGGGGTTGATAATGGGGGCGCGATGTACCATGACCGGGTCTGGTGGCCGTCCAAGAGCGCGCTGTGGTATCGGCTGCTGCAGTTGGTGTGCGTGCCCATTTTGAAAATATTGTGCCGACGGACTCTGCTGCTGCGCTGGATGCGGCTGTTGCGGCGGGAGCGGCGGCTGCGAAGGTATCCGCTGTTGCGGTGCAGGTGGTTGTGAAGGCGTCCGTTGCTGAGATGCCTGCTGCTGAACAGCCGGAGGACCAGCCGGAGGGACAATCGGAGAAGCACCCGGAGGAGCGACTGATTGAGGAGCCTGTTGAGGTGCCGGCTGCGGGGCCGACTGGGGTGTCTGCTGGGGAGATGCCGCCGGCTGCGACGGCCCTCTCAGCTGAGGAAGCACGGACTGAGCCGGCGCCTGGTCTTGAGGAGCTGTTGGCGTTGCCTGACCCGGCGGTATATCCTGTGCCATTGTGTATCCCCGTTGCGCCAGTGGTAGGAGCGTGCGTGTCTTGGTGGGATACGGGCCTCGCGGAGCCACTCGTGGGTGTCCCGGTAGTTTTTCCTGTGGAATGTGCCGAAGGGGTGTGGGCCGCGGAGGTTGTTGTACGAGCTGCTGTAGAGGCCGCTGCTCTAGTCGCGGCAACAAAACCGGTGGCTGTCTCGTGTCTTAAAACTGTGCGTGTGGTGGCCGAGAAAGGAAGTTTGGCCGCAATGGACGATCCCGTCTCGGGAGCTCTCGTGTCTGGGGACGTTCCGGATGTTGTCGGTGCTCGTTTGAATACTGAAGGTGGAAGACACCCAACATGCCCGAGAGGATGCTGTCAGTATGAGGCGTGGCTCGCAAGCCAGTTTTATATGCAAAACAAAGCTCAGCCGGTTGCTGGTCCGTTCGTCGTGCGGTAATAGGCAGTCGGTTTGCGCCAGGAGGGACTCTGCACCTGCGTGTCGCAGCTGTCGCAATGTGCCGCGTTGAGCACCTAGATGCGTTGGGCGGTGCCCACGGTTGTGCCAAATGTAGGGAGACCAGATCTGAGATGTGGAGGAAAAGACGGTACTGGGAGAAGCCTCGTAGAGTGGTTTGTGAGAATAGGAGGCGCGCCTTGGGCAAGAGACAGAAGGAGCGCTGCCGCAGAGCAGGAAAGAACCAGCAAACTCCGCAATTGGAAGGCTCAACCGGGGTATCGCAAGTCACAAAAAAGGAGGCGAAATGAATAATGGCGAGGAAGGCGCGAGGGCGCGCAACAATACGCAGAAAGAGAAAAGAAGGCGTGGCAGAAAAGGCAAGTGCGAACGGTCAGGCTCGTCCCAAAAATGCGCTACACCAGCGATGGGGGTAGCAAGAAAAAAAGAAGACAAAATATGCGCCGGAAATCAATCTAGAAATATGCTGACAAAGAGCAGGACGTCTGCAAAGTAAAGCTCAAAAGTCGAGGTTGAACTGACTGTCATCACGATGCTTAACGCGCAAACGCGATGGGACGAGAAAGTAAAGACGTAAAAAAACTAGCGGATTATGGACTAAAAGTAAAGTCTTGGAGTGCTAGTTAAGTAAAAATCCACAATAGCGCGAGCAAATTAGGCCAGTGGGCAGCGAGCGCCAATTAATCACTTTACTACAACCTAAGCCAGCAAGATTGGGCCAGTCAGAAGCAGAGGGACGGACACGAAACTCGTAATTACTTCGTATACGAAGGCTAACGGTATATTACTAACCCAAAGAAGGCTAATTCTGTGATATGAAGCACAGATGACCCATTTGCGTGGATGTTATTGGCTAGGGAAATGAACGGAAGAGCAACGTAGAAAGCATTGTGATAATTTTTGGGGTGGCTGTTTGCATGATCGGGGCCGCAATGATATTGTTTGAATGATGTTCTACTCCTCCGTACATTACTTCGTATGCTATTTTTCAAATACTCTCAGATAGCGAGGCATTCGAGTAAGGCGGCGTGCATATTACAGTGGGTACGAGGGCAATGTACGGAGTAACAGAACTCGCAATACGGTGCCGTTACTAACTTTAGCATGGCAATTAATATCTATAGCGTCAATATGCACTAATTTTATTCACGCTTGTGAGAGCACTGTAATGTATCTTACTCGTAAATAACCACTCGACGCGTGTCACACAAATTGGGCTACAGATATTGATGTTTCTTGCATAGATTTGACACATGACGGCCAGAGCAAAAATTAAGTCGACTAAACATGAAACATGAGAGCGTAAAGCATAGACAGGGAATGGACAAGAACAAATAGAGACAAACGAAAATAGTCATGACGAGGCATTAAGACACACGCAAAACAAAATCCCCTCACGGAGCCTGGATATCCAAAAACATGCAACTTTGCAACCTCCCTCCGCAGCCTCACTACACGTGCTCACCAATGCATGCCAGCATCACACGCTCGTAGTCGCCGCTCGTCTCGCCGCGGATGCGGTGGGCCAGGTTTTGACGGTAGCGCTTCTCGTAGGCGCCGCGCACGTTGGCCAGGTTCGAGCGGTCCCAGTGGACGCGCACCACGCGGCTGACAAGCAGCTTGTCGCGCGTGCCGGCGCCGACCATGGCGTCCTCGAGCAGCGCGGCCTGGTGCATGTACTTGTCGGTGGCGTGGCGCAGCTGGAACAGCAGGGCCTCCTCCATGTGGCCCGAAAACTCCTTGCGGATGACGTCCTCGAGCGAGCGGGCGTAGCGTTGGCGGTACTCAAAGGCAACGGCGCGGATGTGGTTATCGTTGCGCGTGCTCAGGATGCTGCACACGCGGATTTCGTCGGTGCCGAGCTTGGCCTCGGTGGCATTGTACAGCTCCTGCACGTCGCGGTCGACCTCAGCCTTCTGAACGGGCGCGGCGTCTTCGGCGCGCGTCCGCCTGCAGCACGATCATGAAATGGCGCTCCGTCTTCATGCTGAGCTCGCCGCGCACGGCGTCCTCGAGCGAGCGATGGTACGTCTGGTGGTAGGTCGCCTTAATGGCGCGCAGGTCGGCGTTGGAGCGGCTCAGCAGAATGTCGTTAAGCACGGACTCCTTGGTGCCGGGCCCGCTCATGGCCTCGTGCAGCATGTGCACATCGTTGAGCAGCGGGCCACGGCACAACGCCACCAGAGCGTACTCGAACCAGTGGCTGGTCTCTGACTCAATGTCCTTGACCAGGTCGCGGCGGTGCAGCCGGTGGTACGTGTTGCGGATGGCGTCCACTTGCAGCGGGTCTTTGTCGGCCAGCACGCGGACCAGCGTCTTCTCATCTGTGCCAAAGCCCTTCATGGCCGAGCGCAGCGCGTTGGCGTCGGCCGTGGCGTCCCAGTTGATGGACTGCGGCGCATAGCCGATCGACGGCGGGGTCGGCTGCACAGGGGCGGGTGCATAGCCGCCGCCACCGTAGCCACCGCCCGGGGGCGCGCCATAGCCGGCAGGCTGGCCGTACGGTGGCTGCTGCTGGCCGTAGCCCTGGGGAGGAGGCGGCTGTCCATAAGGTGGCTGTTGGCCGTAGACGCCCGGATGCTGTGGTGGTGGTGGCGGCTGCTGACCGTACGGGGCGGGAGGCTGCTGGGGGTAGCCGCCGTACTGGCCCGGCGGTGGTGCGCCGTACGGAGGCTGTTGCTGTGGAGGGGGGGCGCCATAGGGCTGGGGAGGGTAGCCGCCCTGTTGCGGCGGAGGGGGGTATTGGCCGGGGGGGGCTGCTGGTAGTATCCACCGCCCTGCGGTGGTGGCGCTTCTGCACGGGTAAGTTAGCAGGGGGCCATGGAGCTGAACAAGTCGATCGTAACGCTTTCGCGGCAACACTTGTTGCAAGCTGTGAGAGTTCGTGATGGCCAAAAATATGGATGCGCAGCTTTGCGCGTGTCATATGGCCCGGATAGGCTGGCGCATTCGCGTGCGCCAGGCGCTGAGCAGGGAGGAAGGAGCAATGGAAGGGTTCAAAAGAGGTCCATTCGGGAGGGCACAAGACAGCGGACATGACATGCATGTCTGTGCATAGTAGAGTGAAGTCGACTTACGGCCATAGGGAGGATAATAAGACATTGCTGGGATCTTGCAGGCGATATGATATGTCTTTTGCTGGGTCAGGGCTGGGATAACGGCGAGTTGAGGTCGGATGAAGCCTTGGCCAAGAAAAAAGACAAAAATGGAGAGAAACGAGAAAGACGACGAAATAAAGGTGACGCAGCGTTGACTGTTTTAATCCGTCTTTCTTGGGCTTTTCACCCGTGTCCAGCAACGACTGGCGTCAGACAACAGAGGTCTTCTCTTGCGCCGAGACTTGGCAGGCCTGGGCCTTGCTCTCTGACCAAGGAAAAAATAACTCGATAGCGCAAAGCGAGGGTGGGATAGGGCGGCCACAAAGAAGGATCGGGCGGGCAGCTGAGACCACAGTCGTGTCGCGCGTGCAAACAAGGTTAAAATAGGCAGGAAGGAGCAGCGGTCCTTTTACGTTCGCAGGGCAGGCACGAGGTAATATGTGCCGAGCTGGGGAAAGAGCGAATGGGGGCGTTGGAGGCCTGCTGAAAATGCTGCCAATTGTCGTGCGACCGGTCACGAGCCGCAACACACGCAGCTTGTAGACTTGCAGTATGCGCGACAGCGGAGTTTTTCTAACGTCTTTTGTGTTCTGAGAGGCCGAGATTCTAGACAACTCGGGTCCAAATGCTGCAAAGCCCACGAGCTTTCGGCGTGTTAGGCGAGGAGTGAGCCCAAATAGGGAAGGAACCGGTCGAGTAGGTGAATAAAAATGGAAATATTGGAAAAGAAAAGAGAGGACCCAGAGAACCTCAACAAATTCGGAAGAACAAGACAAGCTCCAAAAGGGCAAGAATGTTACTAAAAAAGTCTGGAGAACGCAAGCTGCCGTCCGCCTCTCTCATATATGGAAAGAAGTAGGCAAGATAGACGATGCACACTAACTGCTATTACGAGTACGGAGTACAGGCACCAGTATTCTGGCAGGAACGGCTGCAGGCCACCCGTTGCGCTAGGTTCTCGAGGCCATTTTGGGGCCTAATAGTGTCCTTTCGAACGCTACAACAGGGGATCGCCAGAAACACACGTAAGATTCGAGGCAGACTGTTTGCTTGCGAGCAAGACGAGTGTGGCTGTGCTGGGAGGGCTGAACATTCGTTGATTGCAGAAAGAAGAAGCAGAAAGCAGAAAGCAGAAAGCAGAAAGCAGAAAGCCTGAAAGCCTGTAGGTCTATGGGGTATCACAGCAAAGGGCCTCCACGTAAGGCAGCTACCACGTACGAGTATCTTAACTCTTTGTGGCTGCTTGACTGGGAGGCGACGGCGCGGTTAGCGGTCTTGGCAAAGGCCATTTCGTCTACGTCGTATTTAGTGCACCAAGCCCAGCCCAAGCTTGTTTAGGCCGCTGCGTGCTGTGGCGGAGCAATGTATCGACGTCATGTAGGTGGCAGAGCAAGTGAAGGAGCAATAAAGATGCTGGTAACGTGATAAATATGGACATCGCTGTGCAGATGCATAAAGATGGCATAATTTCTGTAGAGTAGTCTAGGGAAAGTAGTCTTCATTCATACGATTCTTTGACCATGTGTTTCGCGCACAAAAGTAAAAGGATGGATAACAACCTGGGGTCTGTATTTCATAAACAGGGCGAAAATAATTCCTTATATTTTATTTCTTTATTTCTTATTTCTTTATTTCTTTATTTCTTTATTTCTTTTCTTTCTTTTCTTTTCTTTACTTTACTTTTCTTTACTTTTACCACGAAAAGGTTCAGATGCCCATCTTCTCTTCTTTTTATCCGCCAATCTTTGAGATATGATATTCCGCTAAGAAAGCTTTCACTGAAATAAACAAGGAAAGAAACGAAGACTATAAATTAGACTTCAAAAAAAGGAACTGTTTTAGCAAATAATAGATATATAGAAAAACCTTTGAACGAAGAGACGCTGATCGTCAAAAACACCGTCTCTATCCATTGGATCGACCACTGTGTGGGAGTTGAGGCCAAATCTAGGACATCAAGGATTCAGACTTCCTTGGATTGCAGCCTGGTGGGCAGGCTCAGAAGAACTAAAGCTAAAAAAGCAAAGCGAATGTTGTGACATCAGTCGAAAAGAAAAGTAAACAAAACAGAACATCTTGAGTGAATGGCTTCGACGCCACACATATCCTATTGGACTAGGACGAAGTCGACGACTTATCTGGCGTTGCACAGGTCCCAGCGGAGGATTCGGCCAGTACCCTGTCAAGGCTTTGTCCTGGAGAAAACAGTGAGTGTATCTCTGTGTCCAAGAACGTTGTTCACTGCAATACAGCGCCAATGAGACCTCGGCTGGCCCGTACTTTTTGTTTGCGCGGAGGACGACTTTGCTACCGCTTGAGAACACAGTGACAATAGGCGCCAGTGCAAAATGCCCTGTGATGCCGCAATATCACCGAAAAGAAGACACGGTTGCTCTTGCGCCTCCTAGCAATCTCGTGCCCTATAGGACACCTCCTATTCAAGCCTTTGTTTATCCTGTTAACGTGTCTCCTATATTGGTGATGGTGAATAGGCATTCTAAGTTGCGTTTGCCGCTGTCAGTGGACTCGCAGCTCCTACACACATTTCTTAGTTCCTTGCTGCAAACAACGATGCAAGTGATTCACAATATAGTTAAGTGAAAGCTGCTGCCCTCGACCCTTTTCTCTTGGAGGAAAGCAAAATAATTGTGCCCGAAAGACGGCAAGAAGGCATCAACATTATTTGAATGCCCATCTCCAGAGGAGCAACACCCGCTCCCCGTCACCCTGGGGAGAGAACTGTAGATAAAACTGCTGTTGTGTGGGCAGCATCGAGAAAGCCGAACATGACTTGAGAAGAAAATGCAAAAGAAGAAGAAGGGAGA
Organism: Sporothrix curviconia; assembly: GCA_016097085.2. Classification (NCBI taxonomy): domain Eukaryota; kingdom Fungi; phylum Ascomycota; class Sordariomycetes; order Ophiostomatales; family Ophiostomataceae; genus Sporothrix; species Sporothrix curviconia. The sequence goes on from JADMNF010000243.1 coordinate 36,982, forward strand.
AAAAAAAGATTTACAGAGCCCTGCCCTTTGCAGCCTTGCACGAAGAAACGGTAATTACGAAATGATGGATTTACGACTCAGAAAGGATGGCAAACAACAAGGACACGATACCCAATGATACCCAAGCAGAAAAGAGCTGAGGGATACGAGACTGGCCATGGCATATTAAATTTTCATGTCCTACAAAGGGAACAATTTTTTTTTTCTTTTTGTTCGGATTTTAGAATTCATTCGAGATGCGGGTTTTTTATCGAACTCTTACATTACCTCTGGGTATATGTTTTGCACTTTAATACACAAAAGTTCAGTGACCTTGATGACTATCAACAATTATACTATTCTTGACAATCGAATGTAGTGTGTGGTACGGAGTACATATACACCTTGAAATGCGAGGCGTTTTATGTTTTATTATTTCCTCTTTGGATATCGCCAACTTCATTCCCATGTCGTTTTCGTCCTGCAAAATAATCATAGCCTTGGATCTTCACCAGGCTCACCCTTGCTGATCTGCAGCTTCCACACTCCTCCCGGCCAAGAGATCGAGATTCAAGTACGTAGTATTTGAAGAACTCCATCGCATTCTGTGGTTTAACGCGAGGTAACTTTCAGGAACGGAGAAGGCTGGGTCCAATTTGGGGTTTCAGAGTGGATTGTGGGCTAAGACTTCAGCGCCTCGATGTAGAAGCGCGTCTTTCTGGGGCTTTTGGGCACGGCTGTTTAGCACAGACTCTCTTTTTATGTGGTCTAGGCCCTGGAGCCTCGCTGGACTGGCCCTGGCAGGACATTCCTGTACTACGGATAGGGATTAGTGGATTAGTGGATTTGCGCCAGCCGTGTCCCTGGGTGGCTGGTCGACAAACACCCCACTTTTTGGTCGCTGTACCTGAAAATCCAGGGTATTAGAGCCAATCAGATGCGCAGGTCCGGGTCTCGCCCAGCCACAGGGATTCTTTTGCGCCAAAATGGTTTATTTACTATCGCCACAGCCAGCATTTTTATCCCCCTTTCCAGCCTTCTGCATTTTGACTGCATCAGGCAAATGGGCTGGAGGATCTTCTCTCCATAAGAAAAGACCGTAGATCGTCTTTCCATATATTTCATGGGTGCAACCTCTTTCTCTCTCCTCATCTCGCAACTCCTTCCAACTTTTATTTTATCTCGACAAGGTTGTTCGACACTCATTCGACACTTAACATTGCTTTTCATCGACACGCTCTCTCACTCCACTTCACTTCACTGCATACTCACCGCATCGCAATCAACAACCCATCATCACCATCGTCCCTCCCTCTCTCAGCAAATCCAAAACACACATATCCCCCAAAAAGAAAAAAAAAACCTGCCAAAAATAACACCACCTTAACCCTCATTCGCATCTGCCTACCACATCCATCACCCGCACCCAAGACGCATTCTCCTATCCTAGCACAGCATCATCGCCCTCCTCTTTCCTGCCACGATGCAGTTGCATCACCTCCCCGCACCGCTCTTGGCTGTGGCGGCAGTCTTTGCCACAGGCGCCTCGTCTCTCCCATTCTCTCCCAAGCACAACATACAGCCAAGACAGCCCCAACAACCACCGCCACAGCAAGCACAGCAACCACGAGACGCGGCAGTGGCAGCACGAGCCACGTACTCTGTTGTCAATATTGACGGCGGCAGTGGCGGCGGCAGCGGTGAGGCGACCACTTCCACGACGACGGCAGCGGCAAAGACAGCCACAGCCGATGTGTTTAGCACTACGGTCGTGTCGAGACGGCGGAGCCGACGGTCACTGATACAGACACCATTGTTGTGACAACGACGAGCACGAGCACACCAACGGCACCTGCGACGCCCATCTCACCAAGATCTCGGTGGTGAACGTCGAGGGACCGTCAACTCCAACCGCTGGCGGTGGCTCGGACTCGGTTGTTATTGAGACGGTGTCTGTGACGGTTGTGCCTGCTTTCCAGACAACCGAGTCTGTCGGTGCACCTGCGTCTACGTCAGTGGCCGCGGCGACATCTGTCTCGAGTCCCCTGTCAGCGTCTTCGCCTTTGCCGTTGTTTCCCCTCTCTATCCCCCGTTTCATCACCAGCAACATCTTCCACATCGACCCTGGCGTCCTCCTCCACTTCATCACCTATCCCTTTATCTTCTTCGCCTCGTCATCTTCCTCTTCCTCCTCTTCCTCCTCTTCCTCCTCTCCTCTACCCTGTCCTCCTCCGCGTCGACTCCCACCATCTATGCCCTCGCATCTTCATGGAAGTCCACCCTTTTCCACATTCACAACGTCAACTACCACGTACGACGACGGTTACTGGGGCAACCACCCCTAACTCCACACCGCCAGCCTTCGCCGACCACAAGCATATCTCACCGCAACTTTTGATGATGGCCTATGGCACACCCCTACACGCTGCCCCTTCGTCCACCTCCACCTCCTCTTCCACAACCAGCACTTCCGCAACATATGACGACGGCCAGTGCACACTACATAGCCCTGAACGGAAACAGCACCTCGTTCCGCGCGGTCAGTAACGAAGGCTGCCTCTTTCACTCGTCCCTTCTGAAAAACAACAGCACCGCAACACAAACCCTACACAATCTTACCACCAACACCTCCATCCATGTACCAACACACTTCATTCTTTTCACCTTTGTTAATTTTTACGACTACTTTATCCCCATTTTACACAACGACAGAAAGAACGGATCCTCAATGAGGGATGCCGCACATTCCCAGGACAACAACAAGCTAATTGAACGCAAGAGGGAGAGATATCTAATGATTAATGTTTATCTTATTTCTGTTATAGATTCGCATTTTAAATGAAACTTTTATACAAATCTGAAAGAAAAAGTACCTGTGCTGGAAGCCGAATAAATAAATGCCTTAAATGCTGCTCTCTGTTAAAATAAGATTGGTAGAAAAAAGACGATGACGCCACTTTACACACGGGACTACTCTCCACTTTTTCCTGCTTCTCCGCCATTTCTGTCCCTCTGTCATATTTCTTGTTTTGGCGACTTCAACATCTTCTTTTTCCGTTGGAACCTCGCCGGGTTTTTGCGAATGTTCCCCGCCAGCCAAGGAAACAGGAGCAACGAGGCGGTGGGGCCGAGAGGCGAGTTGGAGATACTGTCAACTATTGTTAGATGTGACCCAAAATAGAGAGTTTGGTAGAGAATAAAAGACAACAAAAAGGGGGAGGGAGGCAGGATGCAGACCTTGACATAGACATCAAACGAAGCGCGCTTGTTTGTAGGGCAACAATATACGCCCTGGATTAGTGGCTCGCACGGAAAAGACGCTGCGGAAATCCGTCACGCCCGTGTTTGGATGACCGTGGGCGAGCGTCCGACGGTGGGCGCGTACTTGGCTAGTGCCGGGGCCATGTCGACGTGAGCACGGTCCGCGCGGCGCAAATGGCGATGGCGCCGCCAAAGTACTGGCAAAACAGTGAACATAGCTGATGCCGAGCGGATGTCGGAGCGGCACATTGGCTGGATGACGGTCGATAGTAGCTGCATGACAAACCCGCGGCCAGCACCGCCGAGGATCTGGTAGCCGATCCACGCGCGCGGTCGATGTGTCGTGGGTTGGAACGTGGTGAAGAGGCCCGAAGCGATGAGCACCATCGAGTTGCCGCCCGACGACCTCGGGCAGGTAGTAGCCTGTGCGCTGGGACGAGAAAGCCGCAGAGGATGGCAGCAATCAGCTGGGAGATGATTGTGGGCAGCAGCATGACGCCGCTGATAATGGGCGTGGCGCCCTTGACGCCCTGGAACCAATGGTAGGTAGGACATGAGGATAAAGACACTGGCGGCCTGGTGAAAGAGGTGATGCGCAAAAGACATTGACATGGCCGTAGCGGAGCAAACGGAAGGGCAGCAGGGCACGGTCGCCCAGATACTGAGACCAGGCGGCAAAGATAATGAACAGCACGGCGCCACCAATAATGGGACCAATGACCTGGCCCGAGTTCCACGGATACTTTGTGCCTCCCCATTCGAGGCCGACGAGGAGGAGAGGCGCAGGCCGCGGCAAAAAACAAAGAAGCCGGGCCAGTCGATGCGGGCCAGCTGCTTGAAGGCAATCTCAAAGTGCCGGCGGCGGTGTGAGCTGGACGGGGTTGCCATTGCTGTCGACGGATGCCACAGAGAAGCCATGCGCCGTGGCCTGGAGCTGCTTGAGTTTCTGGGCGGCGTGGGCAGGTGGACAACAAAGAGGAAAGAGAAGGATGACGAGTCCGCCGATTGGGAGGTTACTATTTAACACGGTGAGCTATGTGCTCTTTTTTGTCTTTCATTTCATCTTATTCTCTGTCAGCGAAACTTACATATAAAAGACCCAACGCCAGGATATCTGGGAGAGGGCACCGCCAATGAGTGGTCCAGCCACCTGACCGACGGCAACAGTACCCATGACAGTACCAATGAGCATGGGACGTTTCTCGAGCGGCCGGATGGAGGTGATGATGACCATGGCGCCCGTGACCAGGCCAGAGCCGCCGATGCCGGTGATGGCACGGCCCACGATGAGCATCGGCGACGAGGTGGCCACGCCTGCAATGAGGTTGCCGAGTTCAAATACCAAGATGAAGCCGATGAAAGTGGACTTTTCGTGTCAGCGACATGACAACAACAACGGCTATAAACTCTACTCTTGGCGAGGCCTACCTTGAGTGGGAAGATGGCAAAGATTTTGCCCGTCAAAGGCAGCATGCGCAGCTGCGACGTTAGCACCGACGAATAAATGAAAGAAAATAAAAAAGGAAAAAAACCATAAA
>JADMNF010000244.1:0-40643 GCA_016097085.2 Sporothrix curviconia
AGCAGCGAGAGGCGGTCGACGTGCCGGCCGCGATAAAGTTGGTGGGCAGGTAGTAGCGGATGCCCGAGGCTCCCGACAGCTGCTGCAGGAACGAGACGGACCAGGCGCGCCACAGCCGCGAGCGCAGCGTCTTGTCCGTCCAGAACACCCTTGGCCGACGTGATGGAGTTCTCCTTGTGCGCACAGGATGTGGCGTGGATCTCGTCGAGCTCCGCCTGCACGTGGGCACGTTCGTCTGGTGCGCGCCAGGCGCGTCAGGGAGCGGGCGGCCGCGTCGGCGCGGTCGTGCTCAATCAGCCAGCGCGGCGACTCGGGCAGCGGGGGGGCACGATCAGGAACAGCACGGCCGGGATGAACTGCCATGCCGAGACAGGCGCCACTCGAGGCCGACGCCCTTGGGCCGTCTTCCAGAACGAGTAGCCGTAGCCCACCCAAAAGGCCAGCGAGATGGCCAAAGACAGATTGGCCGGGCCTGGTTGAAGGCACCGTAGAAGCCACGGTGCTGGCGGGCGAGATCTCGGAGAGGTAGCAGACGCGCACGCCGCGTGGACACGATGCGCAGCCGACGCCGGCGATGGAGATGCGGCGACAATCATCGCATTTGGCTCTGGGGCGCCGTCTGCAGGGTCCGGCCGACGGCCAGGCAGCAGTCGACACAGCGGATAATGCGGCGGCCGATTGACAAAGCCGGCGAGAAAGGCAAAGCCAACGAACTGGCCGGCGTAGAAGACGCTGGTGATGGCGCCCGTCTCGGACGACGACGGGTTGTTGAGCGTCTTCTTTGAAGCCGGGCTGCACGTAGATGGTGCTGAGAATGCCAATGTCGTAGCTGCGGTGTTGGGTTGTGCGTGTTAGTGATGAGCCAAGACGTGGAAAGGGGGGATGGGTGAGCCAAGCCGGCAGCCAAAGACAGCCACGCCGGGCACATAATTATCTTGACTGCAAAAGAAAAACGACAAAGAGAACAAGACGGTACGTACCCCAGCCAATCAGCCCATGGAGAAGATGGCACACGAAAAGATCAGCCACAGGTTGATCCTGCACTGCTATACTGTTCGACGGCCATGCTGCTGTCGGGGAGATGAGGAGTGGTAACAAATTAAAGAAATAAAAACTAATAAGAATAATAATAATATAAAGAAACACCAACGAGACCAGGCTCTGGAGGATGATGAATGACAATGCCGATATGGTCAATGGCGGAAAGGATGAGGGACGGGAAAGGGGAAATGCAAGAGAACGGGGGTGGGATGGAACGTCTGTATTATAAGCCGAGGAGTGAGGAGATGCATTACATGCAATAGAGGCGGACGGATGAGGAGAACCGGGTGAGGCGTAGTGGACGGGCAGTAAAGGGGGACGAAACAAAAAAGGACGGAAGCGCCGCGTGCAAGCAGCTGGGACAGACGAGACAATCAACAGGACCCCAACCCGGACGGGTACTCCATGGAGAGGAGGAGGAGACAAGGAGGAGGGCTGTGGGGAAAGAGAGTGAGGAGAAGAGGCAGAGGGACGAGTGCTGGGAAGATGAGAAAAACGAGAAAAAAGAAACAAAGAACCGAAACGGCAGCCTGACCCAAAGCAACGACAGGGGTAGAGCTACAGCCGACATTGGCAAGCCGTTCGGCACGGGGACTGTGGAGTAGGAGGATGGGCAGAGATGCGGAAGAGAAAGAAAAAGAAGACGATGCACGAGAACACTCTCACAAAAAGGAATACTTGAAAACAAGACCAAAAAAACCAGACATGCCTGGTGGACAAGGAACCAGCGAAGCGGAACTGACCACACGGAAGCCCCTGCCAGCAAACTAACTTCACTAGGGTGGGCTGGAATATGAACTGGTTTGTATGGTTTTGCAGGGAAGAAAGACGAAATAGAAAAAGCCAAAACGTGGAGAGCTTGCGTAGAACTTTCCACTTTCCATATATCCTAGGTACTGGCTTTAGGTGGCTTTAGTGGCTTTGGGCGCCTCGAAACAGGGCTAGCGGCATTGAAAAATGCAAGTTTACAGTGTTTGGCATGCTGCCAAGCCCCACGGGCGCTGGTTAGTGAGTTTCCCCGAAAAAGTATGGACAGAGACGGAACCACCGTTCCTCCACTGCCTTCACTATGCGGAGAGAGGTGCAAACAAGAATGGCGCTAGCAGGTGGCAGCGGCGGTTCCGTGTTAGCTGTTAGTGGAGCTTGTTGGCAGTTTAGCGTGTGCCATGACTCGATCTGGAAGTTGCACTGGCCAAAAGGCACATGTATAATGGACGACGTCGACAACCGGCGGTTCCAAGACGGAAAACGAAGATGGACCTCGTGCCACCATTTCCTTTCTCCTATATTTTTTTTTTTTTTCAAATTCTCTTTCCAGTCCACTTGGCCGGCGACATGGCAGAACGGCACTTCCTCGCCCACCACGGCCTACCGCCTCCTCCCTCACCCACAGGACGTCCCGTCGGGTGACGGCCAGCATCAGCTTCCACTGTTTTTGGTTTGTCACGTCCCCTGACCACGACTCTGACCCCGGCCATGCCTCGTCTCCTCCCCTTCTCCAACGGTGGCTCCGCCCAACTCAGAATGTCACGCTGCAGTTCCCCGCGGACCTGGACCCGGCGCGGTGGGAAGCATGGCATGAGTGTGGCAAGATCGTCGGTGCACCTTTACGCCTTGCCGTGGAGACAGCAGCCAGATTGACATACTCACACGCAACGGCCGCGTGACGGGCCTACTGGGACTGCCACGTCCCTACCAGACACTGACGGCCGAAGTGCTCGAGGTGGGTGGAGGCTTCTCGGCCGCCGCGCTGGCCGCCGCGTCTGTCTGCATCGCGGGCGGGACGGGGAAATTGCACCGTTTCTGACAATGGGCGCGAGCGAGGCGGGGACAAGAGCAAAAGGGCTTTGCTGGAGTGTCCGCAGCGACGACTTTGGCGCTGTCGAGTTTGCTCTGCAGGAACAGTTACTGCGCGCAGAGGACTGGGCAGGCGTGTCCATCTTTGTCACGTCGGGGGAAGACGGGGTGGGCGTTGTTGCCGAGAAGCCGGCCGCCTGGTGGGAGACGACATTGACAACACTGCAAGAGGCGCATTCCGGCGCGCAATCTGTCGTTCGCAAGGCGACGGATGGCTGCCGCGGACCATTGCCGTGGATGTTGGAGAAGACGGACAGTCTGGACAGAACAAGACAATACTGTTCTGTGGCAGCAAGTCGCTCGAGTGGCAAGTGCGCATGTGGGCGATGATGGCCGTGGGAGGGGCCACGGGTGCACTGTACCGAGAATGGTTTTAAGGGGTGCGAAGAATACATCTATAGATCTTCATGAAATAGATGGCAAGGAAATGAATAACGATATACGGCCAGTGTGCAGCCTAATAAATATAATGCATGTCTATTGGAGAAGAACAGATGAAATATGAACAGAGTACAAAACAATCAGAAACAATTTGAATACAACGAGACATCAGCAGATATCAGGAGCCTCTTACTGCCCTGCTCGCCGCTACGGGGTCATACGCCGCAGCACCTCAAAGAATGCTGCGCGCCTGGACGTGGCGCTCGTCGCCGGTTGAGCTCCAGAATCTCGAACGCCCAGGTGTGGTCGTCACTGGGCGCCGCCAAGCACCGCCTCGCGCCGCGACAGGTGGTTGTCTGTCCTCGACGTACAGCTCACGTTCTCGTGGCCTGCGCCGCCCCGACAGGTCCAGCAGCCGCCACTTCTTGACACAGAAGACAATCGCGCGCTCCGGGTGGCCGCGCGCAGCACCGACTCGAGCGCGTGGTCGTAGTCCGTGTCAAAGTGCACGACCAACCCCCTGTATTCGTCTGGGGCGTCGCCCACGTGGTGGTCAGCAGCTTGCGCGCGGCATCGGCAGCCGGCACCCAGCAGTTGGTCCGCTTGGTGGGGCGGGCGACGCCGTTGCGGATGTTGTCGGCGGCCCAGGCGGCCAGTGGCGGCGTGACGGAGAGGGCCAGGTTTGTGGCCCATGGGCCGGCGCACGGGTGTCCAGCGCTCAAAGGCATCGACGCCCGACGTCGTGCTAGGCGGGCGCTTCCTTGGTGCGCACTCGTGCTTTCGACGGTCATGAGTTCGCCGAGACGCGCGTGGCTGGCGTCCGTGGCGACGGCGACCGCCCGTCGTTTTGCAGCAGGCCACCAAAGAAGAGGCCCCGTTAAAACTGGCGTCCCGGTGGGGGTTTGAACGGGATGCCACCCGCGTCGGATGGGGCCTGGGGCCCAAAGTCAGATTCGTCGAGGGGGCGGCAATTGGGGCACCAGCCGGGGCCCACCCGAAGCCCCGCAAACGTCTGCCTCTGCGAGCACCACGTCTCGGGCCCGTGTTTAGTTGTAGGCCTTATTTGCGAGCCCGCGCAGCTGCAACGGTCAGCGTGGTCGCCGCGACGGCCGACAGCACGGTTCACGCCAAACAACGGGCACGGCCGCCCTGGGCCAGGGGCTAGCATCGCGCGAGGCTTTGCGCACAGAGCACCTTGGGGGGCCCATCCGCGGGGCAGCTGGTCGAGCACAAAGTTTTTGGTCTGCTGAAACAGAAACACGGCCTGGCGCACGAGGTCATACCGGCGTTCCTCGAGCTTTGTAGGCCGGGCAAGGGTACTGAGCCCAAAAAGCGCATGGAAAGGTCGCGCTCCGCAAGCGTTTGGCCAGTGGCCCTTTTGCAGCAGCTGGATGGGGTCGAAAGCGGGCTGGTTCGCTGCCGGGCCTCGCCCAGCTGCTTGCATCAGCGCCACGGCCAGAGCCGAGCGCGTTGGCGTTGGCTGCCGGATCGTGGCGCATGACGCGCGCGTCGAACGCAAAGGCCCACGTGCGTCGCCGAGATGATGCGGGCCGCCGTACAGCAGGTTGGGCACCTCGGCCGCACACCATGGTTGAGAAGGGATCTGGTCAGACGCCCTTGCTGTGCCACTGCGTGCACCCGTCGACCTCCGAGTACACGCCGTCGGCCGGGTGGCAGGTCCAGCGACCAGCCCCCGTGCGACACCGCGTCCGCGTGGAAGCGCTGCTCGACAATTGTCCTGCTGCGCAGCATCGTGGGCCCGACGAAGCGCCGGCTCTCGCGCTTGCCTGGGCACCGTGCCCACCCACTCGAGCGTCAGGTTGGCCGCCTCGGGGAAGCGGCCCGAGTTCTTGAAGTAGTCCCACACGCCGTACACCACGCGCCACAGCTCCCACTTTGATCTCCTCCGTGTCGTGCACCGTGTCCAGGCGCCCGCCGTGCTCGATCCACCACAGATTGCAGCCGCGATTTCTTTCGTTGGGTGAAGCGGTGGAAGCGCGGGATTTCCTTTTCGACGTCCTTGAGCGCGTTACGACGGCCGCCACAAAATGTCACGGGCTTGCCGGCGTCCTTGGAGTAAAAAGTAGATGGAGTGGCCCAGCATGTGGCCGTAACTCGGCGTCAGGCGCAAACTGCTCGCCAAACTCGTCACGCTGCTCCGCGCCGATGCGGAAGGGCGCGCCCGCCAGGAAACCGCCACCGTGCCGTCGCCCGTGCAGTCGATGAACTGGTGCGCCCGACCGTGTTACATGGTGACGTCTGCGCGTTTAAAAGGCCGTGATGCGCGCGATGCGGTCCGCGTCCTTGTCCCGCAGGCCAGCAGGGCCGTGTTGAGAAACAGGCGGATGTTGGGCTCCTCGCGGACCTTTTCGAGCAGGATGGTGTCCAGGATGAGGGGTTGCCCTCGGGTTGCGGTAGAGGTTCTCGAGCAGGATCTCGTCCACGAGGCCGCCCTCGCGCGCGTAGCGGTTGTTGTTGAACATGTGCGGATGTCGCGCCCAGAATCCACAGTCGCACCTCGGCTAGATGCGTTGCCGCGAGCACCGGCCGGTCCTGCACGAGCACGACCGACACGCCGTTGCGCGCGGCGGCAATGGCGGCAATGGTGCCGGACAGGCCGCCGCCGCAGACGCACACATCAGCCTGCAGCAGGCTGGTGCGCAGGCTGCGGGATGCCCACGGCCGCCTCGCGCTGGAGGATTTGCTCCTCGACTCGAGCGGGGGCCATTGTGTGAGTGTGGTTTTGGGGAAGGGGATGTAAGGGGAGTGGGAGTCAATAGGAGGTCGAGGAGGACAAGACACTCAGAAGGCAGACTGGCGTGCGTTGACGATGTGAAAACGACAGAAAGAGAATGGTTTGATATTCGCGTCGTCTGTCTGCCGGTTGCTTCTAATAAAGTCTATGCAGAGGACAGTTGAGAGGTTGACATTGTCATCTGTATCGGAAATATGGAGAAGTCTAGAGATACGGAGTCTGAGATACAAAATACAAGATACACATTACAAGATACAGAGATACAGAGATACACACACAAGGTGGCCGAGCTTGTACAGACTGGATCTCCGGAATTTTCGCCACTGTAGCTTGCCTCACTCTTGGGTGGATGGGACGGCGTCTCCTTCCACAGGACGTGCCCGGCAGTCGTTGCATGACGGAGCGGTAGTAGCGGGCAATCGAGAAGAACGGAGCCGCCGTGGCAGATGGGTAGGATTAGAAGCACAAAAATTAAGAGGAGACTAAAGAATAGAAAAAGAAGGCCATTTTCAGCGGCGGTTCCGTCATCTCTTTACCCCAACAGCCCACTCTTGCCCACGTTTCTCCACTGTGATCAGCGGTCAGTTGACATTAGTTTGGGGGAGGAAAAAAAAGACTGAGGAGAAGAGTAAAGAGGAGACGTGGGGACGAGGAAGGGAAAAGAAGAGAGTGGGAGACGAGAAAAGAAAGCAACGGCGCTATCCGGTTGGGCCAGGCCACTACAGTTACAGTGGGTTCCAGTGGATTACAGCAAGCTGAAAGACGTTCCCCACAAAACCCGATTCTGGGGCCAAACGGAACGCCCTTCTTCAACATTCCACAGCCATCAGACACTCTCGTCTTACGTCCTCTACACTTGTGATCAACCAAGCAGCCATGGACGTCGACAAGCCACGTCCCGCACCTCCTCCACTGAGCCACACCACCGGCGCGACGTCACGCTGCGCATCAGCCAGGTCGTCTCGGCCTGCACGTTTTGCAAGTCGCGCAAGATCAAGTGCGACGGCGTGGCACCTGCCTGCGGCTGCTGCACCAAGTTTGGCCGTGCTGCGACGTGCTCGCTGGCCGACGGGGCCGCCCGGCCCGCGCACGACTATGTCGCGTACCTGCAGAGCCGGATCGCCCAGACACGGAGCAGCCTGTCGTCGGCTGTCTCGCCCCCTCGGGCCGCCGGCCATGAACTCCGGCACGAACGGCCGACATCGACATCCCGGCCACGCTGTCCGGCGGTTCCGGCAGCACGATAAAGCCAGCGTCTGCCTCGGCACCGTTTGATTTCAATGCCGACGCATCCACAGACCTCCCAGGTGGCGCGCGACATGGCCGCGCGGTGCCGAGCACACGAAAACAGCGGCCGTACGGCACGGGTGCCGCTGGTGGCGGTGGCGGGCCAGCCTCGGCCATTGACACACTGATTGCCGACATTGGCGCGCTGCCCATCTCGACATCCTCCCACGCGCACAGGGCTGCTCTGTCGTTGTCGTCGTCGGCGGGAAGCGGGCCGACGCTGTCGACGGTCCTGCTGGCCGCGCGAGCAAGCTGCCTCTGCTGTCCATTGTGCAGCCCGACGAGCAGCAGCACGGCGGCGACAGCGCCACAAGAGCAACACACCCCGACGTGGCGGCGTGTCTGCCCGACGAGTCTGCCGCCCGGAAACTGGCCACGCACTACCTGCAGCAGGTCTACCCACGCCTGCCGTTCTTCTCCATGCAGGGCTTCTGGGCACAGTTCCAGCAGGTGTACGGTGGTGGTGGCACGGCGGCCGCCCCCCTCCATGCGGGCTACAGCTACTTCACGGTGCTGCTCGTGCTCGCCATTGCCACATCGAGCCTGTCGCGCAGCGCCGACAGCATGATCTCCAACCAGGCGCGGCGGCTGTTCCAGGCCGGCTGCAGTTCCGCGAGTCGGCCATCCGGCCAACACCATTGTGGGCGTGCAGTCGCTACTGTTCCTCATCCAGTTTGCCACGCTCAACCGTCGGTGCTGGATGCCTGGTACCTCATCGGCGTGGGCATGCGCAACTGCGTGGATCTGGGCCTGCACCAGGACCCGGACGAGGGCCGCGGTATCGGCGCCCGGCATCGCGCCGGAGCTCCTGGAAACACGCCGCCGGCTCTGGTGGAGCATGTACTCGTTTGACCGGTCGCTGAGCATCGGCTGCGGCCGCCCGACGGAGATTGCCGACGCGCTGATCCACGTACAGCTGCCGTCGTTCCGCATCGAGTCGAGCGCGACAGCCGTCGAGATCCAGGGCTACCTGCAGCGGTACCGGCGCTGCAGCTGGCAGTCGAGATCTATGACGCCCTCAACCACCCCCCGCCGGGCGGACCGCACGCCAGCAACGACAACGGGGCGACGAGTCAGCCACCTCTGCTGTGGTGGACGACCTCCGCCGCAAGCTGGACGCGTGGCAGCGCGGCAACCTGCCTGAGCGCAACCGCGAGACGCTGGCTGACAGCGAGTGGCTGGATGAGCAAGATGCTGCTGTTCCGCCGTGCCGTCTGCTGCCGCAGCGCAGCCTGCCGGCCCTCGGCGAGCTGTGGGTGTCGGCGCGCGGCTTCACGGCGCTGTACCGCCAGCTGGTCGAGACCAACGGCATCTTTTACGTGCTCGTGGCCTGCGAAAAGGTCTACTGGACCGGCCTCGTGCTGCTCTACAGCTACTGGCGCCTGCGCATCGCCGGCGTGGCCACCGTGGCGACCACCGCCACCGACCCCCAGCATCCCCCGAGCCCTCCTCCCCCTCGACCTGTGGCGGGCCACACCAAGGACATTTCCGTTTATCCTCCAGACGCTGAGCGAGCGCTGGAGGACGGTAAGATCCTGTCGGCCAAGTTTGACACGGCCAGCGCGCGCGTGATGAGCGTGCTCGACGGCAGGGCTTGCTGGACGGCCCTGGGCCGCAGGTGCAGCAGGTGCGGCAGAGAGGCGCGCAAGGGAACAAGCTGCTCGACGGCAGGGCTTGCTGGACGGCCCTGCCCGCAGGTGCAGCAGGGCAGCAGGTGCGGCAGAGAGGCGCGCAAGGGAACAGCTGCTCGAGAGCCAGCTGCCCCACGAGGTCGTCACGCTGAGCCGCTATGCGAGCTCGTCAGCATCTGGGCGGCAGCCGGCGCCGAGCATCTACACGGCGGCCTGGGCGCGGGCCACAACGAGGAGCTGCAGGACCTGGTAGCCAGGATGATCTAGGAGGGTGGTGAGGCATGGTGAGGTGTGCTGCAAACGATGGGTTTTACAGCTGCATGTACGATACGATAGTTGAGTCTGGAAATGTAGAAAAGGGCAGCCTGAGAACAAGCATGAGGCTGTGGCAGGTTTACAGAAACATTCTACAAATAGGAAGAAAAAAAATGTCATTCCACAAGCAACGAGCTCAACAAGCCAGGTCTGCCACGAGAGGAACGAGACGGACATGAGACTGAGATACTATGGGAGTTAACTCGGTGAGGATAAGAACGAGAACAACGAGCGTAGCGAGGACGAGAAGGGCAGCAGGCGACGGTGCCACCGGCTAACGGTAATGGCTACGGTAGCTCCACTGATGCCACTAACAGGAAGCCTATTCGGCCTGTCAGGCACCTACAGGTGGTGGCCACCGCCGGCAGGTGCCTTGTTGCGGAACCCCCGTGGAGGTGTGAGCGGTAAACAAGGAGCATAAACGCCGGAAGCCCCTAAAAGGCACGGGCCACGGCTACTGCTGGCAACTCTCCCCGCAATCCCGCCGGTTGTCCCATTTAAGACGACGCGTAAAGCTGAATGCAGGACGAGGGAAAGATCCTGGCTCTTTCTTGGCTGCTTTTGAATTGCGTCTCTGATCGGCAAGTCTAGTGGCCTTGGAGTTGTGTCCATTTTGGCCGTTCAGCGTCGCTTGTGACCCGGCCCTGTGTTAGTGGTGGCCTGTCCTCGTTTGGCGTGCAGCTGGCGACCTTGGTCTCGTTTTCGTCTCGTTTTCGTCTGTTCGTTTATGCGGGGGAGGGGATCCATGGAGCTGGTCCAAGATGACGAGGTGCAAGAGGAAAGCGGACAAGGATTGAGAGAGGCAATGTGACGAGAAAATTTACAATCACGAGGTAAATAAGATAAAATGGAAATAAAATCAAGATAAATCAAACTTAAATGATAAAATCAAATGGATAAATCAAACATATTCAATAATCCAGCTTAATAGAATAATTGCAGATCATTACTCTTGCGTGTTTACCACCCCTATTCATTCCAACTCTCCCAACTTCTCCCCAGGTGCTGGACAGCAGTCTTCGCGTGCTTCCTCTCGCATCCCCGCCTGTCCTCACCACAGCGCTTCCATCACCCGCCCACACAGGTGCAGATCCGGGGTGGTCCTTGGTTCCCCATGCCGGCCCCAGCGATGGCTTGAGTCTGCCAAGTGGCTCATCGACGATCGTCTAGGAGGGATATAAGTAGCTGTGTTAACCCGTACTCATGTTATCGTTTGTGATGTGTCTCGTCTTCTGCCCATCTCTCTTCCACCACCTCTCACCTCTCAACTCTCCACCCCCTCCCCCTCTGAGATGCCCGTCTTTCACTTGCCTTGGCCGGTCTGGCCAGGCATCGGCCGTGCTCGGCGCGACCTACACATCACGGGCCGCCAGCTGCGCCTGACGTGGTCCAACGACAGCTCGTCGGACGGCTCGTGGGCCGCGTCCGTGGCCAGCTCGACGGCAGTGTGTGGACCACGCAGTCACCAGCCTCGGCCAGTACAGCGTGCTGACCAACTTTACCACGGCAGCGCAGTCGTCGACGCTCGTGGAGGCCGGCACGCTGGGCACACTCGAGCAGTTTGGCGCCGACGCCGTTGTCCCGAGCGGCGACGGGCAGCTCGCTGACCCACGTCGTCCAACGTGGGCGACGACGGCGGCGTCTACACGGCGTGTGGTCATTGACCAGTCGCGCAGCTGGGACGTGCTGGCCGTCAACACGACATGGACGCAGCCCAGACGGGCTGGGTGTCGCTGGCCAGCCCGCGCCTCGTGGACCTCGACGACAGCGACCTCGACTGGGGTGTGGTGCGGGCTACTGGACGGCCAACAGCATCGAGACATCCGAAGGGAGCTCTTCTACAACTACGTGCAGGGCGTGCCGAGCAGCGAACTTGGGTGACGCTCGAGTCGAGCACGACGAGCCTGGTGGCCATCCTGGGCAGCAAGGCCTCGGGCACGACCTATTGCCACGGTGGCGCACCTCCGTCGCTGGCGCGCGACCCTACTACGACGACTTTGACGTGGCGTACCAGGAGGCCTGGAACGTCGGCATGAGCCTGCGCGGGCCACGGGCACGCTGTCGCCGACGGCCTTACTACCCGTGCTCGGCGGCGCACTCGCAGGTCGCGGCCGGCCAACGTCACGGCGCGCTTCTACTACGCCGTGTCCCCGGCAACACGAGCAGTGGTACGAGGTCAGCCGCTTTGTCAGCCAGGAGGTGTACCCGCTCAACAACTACGACACGCGCGCCTGGACACGGACTCGCTCAGCGACCGCATCCACCGCATCCACGACTTTGTCACGTCGTCCGCCAGCAACTGCACTGTGGGCCTACGAGGGCTCGAGCTGGGCGCCGAGTCCGGCAAGCTGTCCGACGTCGCGTCCATGTGGATGGTGCAGCGCCTGACCGGCGACCCCCTGATCCTCAACGAGCGGCTGCCGTATGCGCGCAACTTCAAGCTGGCCCAGCAGGACACCTCGGGCGGCGTGTTCAACGGCGCGGCCCTGGGCGAGTACTACTGAACGGCGCCTTTGTCAGCGAGCTGCTCTGGACGGGCCTGAAGCACGGCCGACTACGTCTCGCCCATCTTCACGACGTTTTACCTCCTGAGCGACGTCGGCAACATCCTGCCTCTTCAACACGACGGACAGCCTGCTGCTCGAGCGCTTGCTCGCGGCCCAGACGCTGCTGGCCTGGCAGAAGAGCACCGGCAACTTTGACATCGGCTACCTCAAGAGCAGCCCGGCCTCGCTCAAGTACCCGGAGCTGCTGGACCTGCGCGCCACCTGGTACGGCTGCTGGCCGCGTACCGCGTACTCAACGACACGGCTTACCTCGACGCGGCCGAGCTCGGCGCCCAGTGGTTCATTGCCAACGCCGTGAACACGGGCCGCTGGCTCGGCGTCTGCGACGACACGTACCTTGTACCCGGACTTCCAGACGGCGCACGCGGCCGGCGCGCTGCTGCAGCTCTACGAGGCGACGGGCAAACGCGGCGTACCTGGACGCCGCCGTGCAGACGGCCAAGTTCTACACGCTGCACATCTTCAACCCACCCGGCCGTCGACGACAAGCCACCAGACTACGCGGGGCGCCTCTGGCCGACTGGCAAAGCTCGCCAGGGGGCCTACTACGAGACCCGGCTAGGGGGGTCCGTAACCTACCAGGCCCCCATCACACATCAGCAGCCACGGCGGCCTGTTTGTGACGCATCTACGAGGCCACCAGGACGCCCATTTCCTGCAGCTCGCCGCATCGCCGCGCGTGCCGCGACGCCTTTGTCACGCCCGCCAGCGGCATCCCAGCTACTATGGATCCAGGGCAACACGGCGGCTCCAGCTACCCGTGGCACGGCTGGTGGGCACATTGGCTGGCTGACCGACTAGCCTGGTGTCCTCGGCGCACCTGCTGAGCGGCGGCGAGATCAGCTTTTGCGCCGGGCTTCATGACCAGCAAAGGTCGGCAGCCACGTGCCCTACGGCTTCGGCCAGCGGCACCCATCTACGGCACCGCGGCCAACCTATGCGCAGCCTGCGCAGGCCGTCAAACGTCATCGGCCCGCACCAACAACGCGCCAACAGTCGGACTGGTTGATAGTACGTGCGCGCACCGCCTCCGAACCGGAACTGCGGACCGAAGGCTGTTTGTCATCCTGCTCAACCAGATCGCCTCGCCGTCACGGCTACCCTGCCATGGACCGCGCGCAGCTGTCGCGTTCGACGTGGCCACCTGGGCACGCCTCAACGTACCTGGCGCGCACGGCGCCGCGTCGGCAGCAACACGTGGAGCGTCAGCCTCGCCCGGCAACGGGCCTCGCCCGTCGTCGAGATTCCTCCACGACCTTTGCCACGGACGCCCTCGGCCGCCTTCCGCTGTACTCCGTCACCGGCTCGGCCACCGCGCCACCGTGGCCTGGTCGTACTGGACACGGTGAGAGCTGGGCAGTGGGCGTCCTCGGGCAGCGGCGTGTGGACTCGCTGCCCGCGAGCACCAACTACACGTTCTCGGCCACGCTGGACCTGAGCGGTGTGACGGTCGACCAGATCAAGATCCGCATTGGCACGCAGACGGCACGAAGACGGGCATCTCGAATGCCACCTACTGGACAGTCTAGACGGAAAGACGAGCCGAAAGGCGAGTCTTTGTAGAGGCTTGCCAGGCGGGAACCAACGGGGAAACGGTGAAAGATCCAAAAGCGCACTCTGTTTCATGTCTATATTTCATCTGCAGGCAATCATTTTCATATTTCTAGTCGTAAGGGCTACGTAATCAAAGAGCTTGCGTAAAGTAAAGCGAGGAGGAACAGCAAAGATCCGCCTTTGGGTGCTATCGCAGTCCTCGCACCTCGGCTTCATAGTCTCACAGTTCGGATATGAATACTCTTGACAATGAATGGGGGCTGGTGCTGTGACCATGCTAGATACATGGTCGTATATAAACTGACCACTGTCTCTTCTTTGATTTTCACCCCAAGCGTCGATTTTTTGTTGATACTTATTAAATTGGTTTTATTTCAACCTGTTTTCCTTTATTTGGTTCACAGCTTTAACTTTGATATAAGAAAAACCTGGCAATAGCACCCCAAGAACCTAAATCTTTTCAACGCGTACAACCAGCCAGATTTTAGTAATCTTCTCAGGAAAGGTATTTCCGTACATTCTAGTACACAAACGCCTCGTACTTCCTTCTCGGGGCGCGTCAAAGTACACGTCAGGTCCCGGCCCTCGCCCTCCATAACGCTGAACCCGTTGCCCAGGTACGCCACCGGTTGCTTTTGTTGCCGTGGTCCACACCCAGTCCTCGTACCGCGGCTCCTGCAGCAGATGGAACCAGTGCAGCCGGCTGCCCGGGTGCAAGCCGTGACCGGCCCCTCTCCTGCCCGTTCTTGAACCAGCTGCGGCATTTGCCTGCCCACGCCGTCGCGGCAAGAACGTGTCGGCGTGCTCGATAAACTCGCGGATGGCCTCTGGCCGGGGCGCCACGGACACGTAGCCCTGCGTTTGCATCTTGTACAGCCATCTTGAGCATGTACTTTGTCAAGGTGCTCGACAATGGGAATGGCCGAGCCGTGGCCTACGGGGCGCCTGCGGGCCAAGGAACACAAAGTAGTTTGGGCATGATCGGCGGGGGCCATGGAACAGGTAGGCGGTGGCACGGTCGGTCCAGCGCGTCACGCAGGTCGACGCCCTGGCGGCCGATGATGGGGAAGCGCGCCGGAACGCAGAGTCGAAGCCCGTCGGCGGCGACACGATCACGGTCTATCCGACCACCTTTGGTCTCTTGTTGTCTCTTTTAGGTCTCGTGTGCATCCGTCTACCCTTTGTCCGTGCATCGACCAGGCACGAGCCGTCCGCTCGACCTGCCGAGCAATCTGCGGCCGCTAATGCACAAGTCCACGCTTGGGCGATCCGACAGCGCCTCCCGGCGAGGTCGACCGCCGGCACCCACGGGGAACGTCGGGATCAGTGTCTCAGCCAGGTGCTTGGCCTTGGCCTTGTCGTGCTCGTGTTCAGCCGCCGCAGCATGTCCGCGCGCGAAAACGCCACTGCGGCCTCCTGCTCGGCGTGTCCTTGTGCAGCATCTTGAAGCGGCTCGACAGCTCGTGCTCGACGCCCTTTCGGTAGGCCAGGTAGGCGGCCGGGTCGGCGGCAAACGCGGCCTTTTGCTCGTCGGTAAATGTGAAGTTCAGCCCGCCGGGCGCCGCATACTTGCTGCCGAAGCCGGCCGTGATCCACGTCGGGCCGCGGATGAACGTCGTCAGCGACTGCACCACGGGCTGGATGGCCGTCACCAGCTGGATGCCGCTGGAGCCGTAGCCGATCACGGCCACGCGTTTGCCGGCGAGATCAACCGAGCTGTCCCAGGCGCCACTGTGCAGCACCGGCCCGCAAAGGAGTGCAGGCCCGGGATCGTGGGCCACTTCCAGTTGTTGAGGTAGCCGCTGGCGTTTGATGAAAAAGTGCCCGTAGTCGTTCCGCGACCTCGCCCGTGGCCACGTCTTCGATGCGAAACCGCCAGACAGCCGCCTCCTCGTCCCACGTCGCGCCCACCACTTTTTGGCCGAAGCGAATGTACGGCAGCAATCCGTGCTCTGTGGCCACCCGCTCAAAGTATGCTCTTATCTCCTTCTGGGAGGCATAGTACTCCGCTCCAGCCCGGGTTCGGTGCCCACGAGTACTGGTAGTTGTGGCTGGGGATGTCGCACGCGCAGCCCGGGTAGCTGTTTCTCGAACCACGTGCCCGATACCACGCCGTTTCTTCTCGTAGACTGCACGTCGACGTTGCGGCATGTGCTCCTTGACGTTGCGCACCACGTTGAGCCCGCTGGCGCCGGCACCGACAACGATGATTGCGCAGCGGCGCGCCGTGCCCAGGGGCTGTTCGACGACGGAGTAGCTCATTGTGGAGGGTGGAGGAGGAGTGGCAAAGACGATGATTGTCGAGGCAAGGAGATGGCAGTGACCGCGATGATGTTGACATTGATCCGTCTCGACTTGACTGATTTTACGATCTACAAGATTTCTCCCTCCTATTTTACTTTCGTTAATGCTGTCCAGCTCCCTCATTTCTCGTCTCGTAAAACCACATGACGAACCTAGATACACTCCGATAAATGGCACCGGCGCGAGTTCCGTCAACCTGTCATGCTGCGTGGTGCTTTGCTATTCTCTCGCCCGGACTGGTGCTGGAGTGCCGAAGTCCGCTGAAGCCACTTCACGCTGAGCTCCGAAGGACGCTAAAGGCGGAGCTGCAGCATGATTGGCGTACAACGCCGAGACCTCCAGCCAGTGGCAGTCACTGAACCCCGCCAAAGCTGCAATACAGGGGTGGCTGGCGACAAGACAGCGGATAAGCTTCTGAGGGGCACTGTAACGCCAGCTGTTAGTGGACAGCAACAGCACGGTCATGTGTACTTGGCAACATCTCCAAATCGGGAGAAATCACAAAGAACCGTCCAAATCAGCATCCGACTTGGCATCTGACCTGGCAACCCGAGGATCTGCCGGCCGAGACGAAAACTGTGCTCTGCCGGTCCCTTCATTTCTCTCCTTGTCTTCATTTCGGTTCAATCGAACCTGTTGTCTCGGCGCTCGCATCTCGCCTTGTCTCTTTTCGTCTTCATCACATCTCAGTTCATCTCTGATCCGCAAATTCGCAGCTCATTAGCCCGCTTTCTTTCCCATTTCCTGCACAAGATACACCCCACAATGGCTGACCTCCTCTATGTCAACTTCTCCGATGCCGACCCGGCCCCACGGGCGTCACGGCCGACGGCAAACGGCCCGACTTCACCTTTGGCGCCGCGCCCAAGTCGGACATTTACGCCTCGCCGCGCGTGCCCACCGTGCTACACGACTACACGGCGCCCGTCGTCTGCCGGCGCATCCCCAAGGCCCAGTTCAAGAGTCTGCAGGTCACGGCCGCCGCGGCCTTGGCGCACCCAGTTCGACCAGGCCGGCCTGGTGTTTTACGCTGCCCACGCGCAGCAACCCGGACCCCAACGCGGCCAACGCCAGCGACGTCGCTCACCACCCGGCCTGGTCAAGGCGGGCATCGAGGGTGAACGACGGCTGCCCGTGTGTCTCGGTGGTGGCGCGGGCGCCGGGGGGCACGGGCGGCTGGAGTGACTGGAGCCTGATTCCGCTGTCGCTGACGGGCGAGGCGCTGGGCGGCGTGGTGCCAGTGACGCTGCAGTTTACGCGCGAGAAGAATGCGCTGATGATCTGGCTGCTGCGTGACGGCGGCGCCACGAAACTCTTTATCCGCAAGGTGCCGTGGGTGTTTCTGGACGACGTCGCGACGACGGGCACGCTGGGCGAGGACGTGCTGGTGGGCGCGTACGCGGCGCAGCCCGACCCCTACGACGTGTCCAGTGGCGAGTCGCTGCAGGTGACCTTTTCCGGGTTCAATATTGAGACGACGGAGTGACGGGCAGCCACGAGTGATGCCAATTGGAGGAAAGAAACAAGTTTGTCTATGAAAAGGTATCTATATGAATGGACAGTCTATAATGCAATGGTTTAAAATCAAACCCTTACTCCCTTACTCCCTTGCTCCCTCCCCCCTCAACCCACCGTCACAATCTCGCCAAACAGGCGTTCGCGCTTTCATCACGGCGCCGATGATCAGCAGCATCGCGCCCGACACAATGACCAGCGTAAACGCCGACTGGATGGCCGACGTGATGGCGTCGACCGCCTGCGTCTTGATGTCGCCCTCGAGGCTCGCAAACAGCGTGCTCTGCGCGCCCGCCACGGCGCTCTGGATATCCGCCGTGCTGTAGCCGCGGCCGGCCAGCACGTGCCGCAATTTGCGCACGGCCGTGCCCTGGAAGATCTGGCCGGCCACCACGAGCGAGATCATCGTGCTGCCCACCTGGCTCACGTTCTGCAGGCTGATGGCGTCGCCCGTGTCGCGCTCGTCGATGATCAGCGTGGCCACGGCGTAGCCAATCTGCAGCGACAGGCCGGTGCCAAAACCGCTCATGACGAGCAGCCCGTAGATGGTGCGCACGGGCGTCGTGGGCTTGAGGTAGACGTAGAGCAGCGACCCGGCGAGCGTCAGCAGCGTGCCCGACAGCAGATAGAAGAGCTTGTAGTACTTGACCTTGGCCAACAGGTAGCCGCTGGCCAGGTTGATAAAGACGGTCACCAGGATAAACGGCAGCAGGCGCACGGCCGCCATGAGCGCGCTGTCATTTTGCACAAACTGGAAGTAGACGGCACGTAGTAGGCCGGCACGTAGAGCGTGGCGATGACGGCCGACGTGGCTACGTAGAGGAGCAGCTGCGTGGCGCTGCGGCGCGAGGTCTTGGTAGCCGTCCCGAAGCTGATCAGATGCGCAGGGAAGGACCGGTCCGCCGGCGTCGTGAACCAGCAAAAGTACTGCTGCAGCACGTAGACCACGAGCAGCACGCTCGCACACGGCGAGCATGGCAATGGTGCGCGCATCGCGCCACGCCCACATGCCGCCCGCAGACACCAGCGCCAGGCCAAACGTCACCCAGAAACGGCCGCACTCAGCACAAAATCCGACATAGTCCAGCGCGGCCCAGCCGCTGCCGGACCGTGCGCCGGGTCGTGTCCGGGTGGATGGTGGGAGATAGATGAGGTAGATGGGCGCGGTCACGGCACCGATGATAAGATTCAGGTAAAAGGCCCACCGCCAGCTGGCGTTGCTGGTGCTCAGGGCGCCACCGACCACGGGTCCCAGGATACTGCCGATGCCCCACACAAACGTGATGCCCGTGATGTAGGTGCCCCGTGTCTGCGGTGGCGTCAGCGCCGAAAAGTGCGTCAGGCCGCCGAGGTACATGCCTGTGCCGCCGGCGCCAGCCAGCACACGGCCACGATGAGCGCGCCCATGTTGGGGGCGCCGCCGCACAGGGCTGAGCCCGCCTGGAACAGCACGATGCCGCCAATGTACAGCCACTTCATGTTGAACGTGGTAAACAGCTTGCCGTATGGCAGGATGACCGCGACGGAGCCGAGCGGGAAAGCCCGCACCCAGCCACGTCAGCTGCTGCACCGAGCCGTACGTCTCGACGACAGCGCTCTGGACGTCGGCGGCAATGGTCGTGTCCAGGCCGTACATTAAACACCGAGAGGTAGAGCGCCAGGCACACGAGCAGCCAGCGCAAGCCCTGGATGTCTTCATGCCGGCCTTTCTCGGTGTTTCGTCGTGGGCTGAAGACCCAGTGTCCTTGGCGATGCTGCTGTTGCTGCGGAGCTTCTAGCGGCGAAGAGTGCTGAGCAGTGTCATTGTCAGGGCTGTCTCGGGGTGCCTCGGCTTGTTTCTCAATGTCACTGGAAGACGGCGAGTGAGAGACGCCATTTCGTGGATTGGCAACGTCGGTCAGGTGCTTTTAGATTCGGGAATCTGGCTGATGGACGAAAAATAGTCGGAGGTGTGCTTTACTGGTGTGAAGTTTGAATATATGAAAAAAAACAAGTCAATCGACAATGGTCTTGATGACTATGAAGATGAATATGAATGTCGGGTGTTTGTCGGGTGTTTATTTGTTTTGCTTTGGTTGGTGATGCCTGTCCAAAAGATATCTCGACAAACACATCGACTTGAGCAGCTCTTAAGTAAAGAACTGGCCGAAGGACATCTCAAGACATCTTCTCTGTCTTCCACATGTTTCCTCCCTTTCTTCTGTCTTCATTGCTTTCAAAGTGCAGAGCCAAACAATGTTTGTTTGTCCAGCCCGTCCATTGACCAATGGCGGTGCTGGATACGCCCATATTAGAAAGCAACCTGTCTCGCCTAATCCGCTTTGCAAAGCAGTCTGTAGTTTGGGCAAGCCTTTGCGCGCTCTGCCACACTGTGTGAGTATGGAGTATTGCTGTGGAAGTCGCAGGGTCATTCTTTGTTGCTGGTGGAGTCAAATTAATGGGTTCTGTTGCTGTTGCTGTCGAATTTATGTCAGAATGTGTATGCTTGATTCAGTGAAGGAGGGAAGTGCGAGAGAGGCCATTGACCCCAAAACTATGCTAAAACTGGTGGCAGGTTTGGGTCTCTGACCCCACATGGTTTCCTTGGTGGCCTCAGGCCTCCAATCTGCCTGACACCCCTGCTTCTTTCTGACAATTTAGGGCTTTGGATGTTAGTGGTGCTCCCAAGGACCCTTGTTTCCAGAGGTTTCAGTGGGTTTGCGGTGGACTCGGCAGTGGGCTGGCTCGACAGTCACCATTTGCAGGCATATTGTTTCCAAACCTTCTTGCTCCCAAAGTCGAGCACAACAGGCAGCAATGCAAGCCATGTCTCGCCTCTGCTTAAAACAACCAAGCCAATACCATGAATTATTGATAAAATGCAGGAAAAGAAAGACATCTCTTCTGCGTCTTCTGTCTACTGTTTGCTCCTTTTCCTCTGCGCTGCAGGATGGCGTTGATACGAGCTGCAGAGGAACAGCTTCGTCTCCCGCATATCTCGTGCAGCTGCGGACTGGACCCTACATCCTCGTCCCTTTGTTTTCTCTACGGACCCCACAGCAATATTCGTGCTTCCTCGCTGCGACGAACCGATGCCACCTGCCTTTACTCTTGCCCGGCCCGTCTACAGCATCGGGGATCTTAGTAAAAGGGCATCCAGACTCGGGTTATCCGACGTGGCCTCGTCCAGCAGTTGCGAACCATTTGTCAGGATGCGCTGAAAGGTTGCCCAGTGGAAAAAGGCATACATAACCCACATCACGCACAGCAACAAATGATCCCAAACGGGACGAGGTGCGCAAAAAGTTGCTCGACCTGTTGTCAATTGGTGATGGAGTGAAAAGGACATGGGCCCCACTTTTGAGCTACTTACAGGGGCCCACTGCGTAACCTTAACTCATTCCGCCTTACCTAATGAGAGTGGATACTTTTCTCTTTTGGGAGCCAGCGCGCCAGAAAGTTGCCCTCTTCCCCCAGCTCTGCTCATCCGCCAAGACTGTCTTTTCACAGGCGCCTGGCAAAAAGGAAAAGCCGCCCGCCTAGGATGGGATTACCAAATGCAAGACGACGTAATATTACGGCATACGCCACGGCCGCCATGCACCATGGTGTGTCAGCCAAGCAGCAACCTTGCCTCGCCTACCAATGACTTACACGAGCCCATGGGGCCATATTGCCTGACAAAGACAATAGATGGAAGAATCAGAGACCGCTGGGCCGGGCATCGGGATATCTCCAACAACGGCGTGCTTGGAAACGCGTTTTTGTCGTCCTGTGACAAACGAGTTGACAGAACGTCAGAGACGGTTCTCTGCGCACATTTTGACACGAACAAGATGGATAATTGTAACAATCAAGATCACAGATGAAGCACCCAAAAAGGTATATAACAACGGTCAACCGTTTCGTGTACAAGATCATTTCTTTCGGCTCATCACAACATCTTCTACATCTTCATCATCCAACACATCCAAACACATCTCAACACCCACCCTCCATCAAACCCTTTAAACTTCCTTGCTTTCTGTCCCACACTCCACTCATCATAATGTCTGCCTCGTTCAAGGGAAAGCTCGCCATTGTCACCGGCGCCGGCAAGGCCAACGGTGTCGGCTTCGCCACTGCCCTGACCTCGCCAAGCAGGGCGCTGACGTTGTCATCCACTACAACACCAGCAAGGACGCTGCTCTCAAGAACGTCGCGGCCCTCGAGGCCGTCGCGTCAAGGCCATTGCCGTCCAGGCCGATGCCTCGCATTGGCACCGACATCATTGCTGCCACCACCGCTTGCCTTTCCCACGGCCAGCGACCATCGACGTCATTGTCAACAACGCCGCCATGATCACGGCCAAGCCCGACCTGGCGTCGTTCACCGTCGACGACTTTGACACCATCTTCAACGTCAACGTCCGCAGCATCTTCTTGCTCATCCAGGCTGCGAGGCTCATCTGACCGCGCCCGGCGCCCGCATCATCAACATCTCGTCCGTCGTGGCCCGCTTCGGCATCGCCCCCGGCAACTTTTACGCCGGCTCCAAGGCCGCCCTGCACCGCCATGACGCGCGGCTGGTCCGAGTACTTTGCGCCCAAGGCATCAACGTCAATGCCGCGCTGCTGGGTCCCATTGAGACCGACCTCGTCTTCCCCGAAGACAACCCGTACACCCACCGCTTCCGCACCGACCAGCACATCAAGCGCAACGGCACCACCCAGGAGTGCGCCGATGCCATTCTGTTCCTGGCCAGCCCCGGCAGCAGCTTTGTCACCGGCCAGGTGCTCAACATTGACGCGGCCTGACGTACGCCTAAATGTGCAGGCTGGGGAACACAAGCGTGCCAGGTCGTTTGACAGGTTGATGACCGGATCGGGTAGTTTCTGTTTTACGCTTGGCATTTTGCATTTTGCATTTTATCTAGAGACGTAGTTAAATATAAATGTTTGGTTTATTTGACTGAAAGTTTAAAGACAAGTAAATTTGTTTCAAAGTTTGTGCTCAAGTTCTTCAGAAATAACATAAAACAAACAATAAAACAAAAACAATACAAACTGAGCCACAACTAATGCATAGGTGTCTTTTCCAAGGTGCCATAGGAAACAGATACATATTTACAGTGAAATAAGCGACAAGATGCGCGAACAGCGCAAACTCCATAAAGAGCATACAAAATAACAATGTGAACGAAATGGGGAATCAAAAAGTTCATCATGCCAAAACATTGTACCCAGACAAAATTTTGGCTGCGTACCGCAGTATCTCATCATTCATGTCCAGCCCAGCCGTCTGGTTTTCGTATTGCCTTCCGCTCCGTGTAAAGACAGGCTGCATGGGACGCGCGCTTTCTGTGGCTTTTGCTTCGGTATGGTTGTGTCGGTCTTTCGTGTGCGCGGAGCAGAATGTTTTGGCGACTCGTTGCCTTGCCCCGTGATGCCGTGCGTTTGGATGCTGCCGTGTGCTGGGCCGCGTTTTGTCCGCGACAGGATGCGGCTCGATTGTCCGACGACTAGGCCACAGCAGATGCAGCGATACTGTTGCCAGCGGCGTCGTTGTCCAAAGTGTAATAGTTCCCGCCATGCAGCTTGCTTCTCTTGTACGCAGCGTATGCGCCTGAAGCTTGCCTCTGCTGCAGACAAGGCAACGCGATGCTCCTCCATCCAGGCCAGCATTGCCTCGTGGCGCCGCCATGGCGACGGGCCTCGTAGTTCTGGTGCCACTGCCGATCGGCCTCGTCATGCGCGCCTTGGATGTTATGTCGTGCCGTGTTCTTCATGGCCCAGTGGTGGCGAGCCCGACGCGCCTGGAACTCGAGCCACGTTTGCAGGCGGCTCTGGTTGGAGAGATCGATTGACAGTCGATGAGAGAGGCAGACTCGTAAAATTTGCACTTGTTCAGATAACCACCGACCATCGTCAATGTACTGCTCTAGCTTTGCGTCCGGGGTTTTGCTCGGTGTCTGTTTGCCAGTTTCCTGCGCAAGCTCTGCTGAAAATCAAGAAACTCGAGCCAGTCGCGCAGCTGGTTCCGCCAAGGGCATGAAGCCATTGTCCGTTTCTTTCGCTGATGATGTAGTACATGGCGACGGGGTGTTCTCTCGAGCGGTCGGTCCTCGGTGTCGTACGGAAAGATATAGCGATCGAGGGGTTGGCACGGGGGACACCCAGTCTCAATGAGCTTTGCTCGATACCGTTTCTCCTCTCACGCGATGGAACTGGGCAAGGGCCTCGCCTTCAAGTGGCGCCGTTGGAAGTTATGGTGGTTGCTTCGGAGGGAGGGTGTGACAGACGTCTCTCAGCGGGTCGTTGGGGGCAGGTTCTGGAGTCGTTCATTGACGCTGTCGAGGTTCAGGACCGGTAGAGGAGTTGGGGGATAAACTGCCTGTGCCCTACGATTGTCAAGGAAACAGGTATGTATTAGCGGCAAGGTCGAAAGACGCGCGCCCTTTTGGGGGATGCTTGAGCAGGGTCACATACCGTAATTCGACGAGGAAGCGCAAGCCGCTCTTCTTCGTTTGCATATTCACATTCGGATCTCGGACAATGCTGCGCAAGAACTGTCAGCTTCGGGACCGCAGAGAAGACGAGACAGAGAGCAGCCGGTGTAGGACCTACGTCAGCCACGATAGTGGTCCAAGGTCCGGGTTGTTTGGTAGGGTCTGCCGGCCGCAGGAAGTTGTTCGTCCGGTCGCACTGGCCAAGGCCGACAGCATGGTGACCGCGGCTGGTTTAGTTGGCCTTGTGTTGGTTGTTGGAAGGGTTCACGTTGTTGGAGAGAGGAAATTGAGGTGCTTTTGACAAGCAAAGCGGAACGTCTTCAACGAACCACGTGCCCTCGCGTCACTCTATCAAGATTAGTCATTCTCGCGACGTTCAATGAGTACACTCTCGTAAACCCTTGAAGATAATGTCCGAGAAAAAAATTTCTCTGAAGTGATTACGAGAATAACAAAATATTCCGCGCGTCTTCCATTGACCTTGACACCTAACCTACAACAGACATGTGTGTCTTCATGCGTCACTCGCGAGACGCCGTGTTTAGTCCCTTAAGAGCCAGCCCCATTGACCCCACTAATAAGCCCTGTGAAGGCCGGGCCCTGCCAGTGTCTCCGCCTAACCGCCAGGGCTTACAACTTGTTTACTCTTTAACGTTCGTTCATCGGCGGAAGGGACTTGCACGTTGTAATCAGGGGTAACGCATTCTCGTTTCAACAGACAATTCTTGGTGGCTTGCCTAAGCGCCGCGACCCAAAACAATGTTGTCAACGATTGTAGAAGCTTGAGTCTGACACAGGCAAAGGCGTATATTTTGCCTGATTTCGCACCCATTTCTGCACGTTTGACCGCGGCCATTTCCATTTAATGCCTTTGTGTTTTTTGGCGGGCTGTACCCGCTACCTTTTCTCTGGATGCTTTCAAAGTCTCTTACAATCTTCCACCGAATGCCATGTTCTCCCAGCCTCACCGCTATTTTTTCGAGTCCTGCTTCACGACCAGGTATCTCTAATCTCGTCTTTGTTTCTCTTTCTCCCCAGTGTGCCACGGGGTGTTAGCGAATTTTGGATACAACATCTTTGCACTCATCTTCCCGATGCCGGTAACGCTGTCCTGGCGTTCAAAAGAAAAGAAATATGCCCTTTTTCGTCTCAAGCACGCAACATGAGCTACATCCGCAGCAGCCGAGAATTCATCCGATCAAACCTCGAGCCGAGGCTCCGGCGAAACTACCCTGGATGGCAGAGATCGCTTGGTATTGCACTTTGACAACGACCAGCACTCAAAACCCTACGGAGGGATGGCAGTGTGTGGCTACAGTGGCACACGTTCGGACTTGTGACTGCTGTCCAGAGGCCATTTGGCGTCATCCGTCGACACTTTGGCGCTCTCCATCCACGCCCCGGAACTTGGCGCATCGAATTCCACCAAAAGGGACGAAAACAAAAGACGTGCGTGATATTCCACTCCAAGGTGGCTCTGCCTCACGAGATTCAAACCTCAACCAAAGGCCGACAGTTCGTCGTGTAGTGCTTGCGCCCTCAGAGCCTTACCGTACTGGAAACAGCATTGAAGTCTATCGTTGCCGAAGCTCATCACGAAGTTAAAATTTGACATAACCTTCCCGAAACCACACAGCAAATGCTAGTCATGGGGAATAACGCCGGTCTATAGCTACTTACGCAAATGGGTACAGAACAAGGCTTCTTGCAGTTACCCCCCGGTTGAAGGGCTGGGCCTCCAATCAAGCGTGTCAAACAGTTGCGCCGAGTCGAACTGCCCCCAACACCACCTCCATTCAGCTCGCTGTGCTACCAGAGGAATATTGGTCAGGCCTCGTTTGGTACCGTTGAGTTTGCTGTGTGGACCTTACGGACAGGCGATACTGCAGCAAGAAACAGTTATTCAAGTTCGATCAAGAGGGACAATTCATCAAACAAGGGATCGCGTCCTGGCCGAGTTTCTAGTAACGAAGCGCCCGTTTCTAATGCAGGAAAACCCACACGTACGTGTACCCGGTGCGAAGAAAACAAGACGAGGTTGCAGAGTCATTCCCATACTAAATCCACGACCCCAACAGCCAAACATTATCCAGCTGCTCGCTCTACAACAACCAGGCCCGTGCCGTCCATCCTGAATGCCCCATACTACCCGCCACAGCAACATGGCTGCATGTCTTTACGTCCCGACCAGTATCGTAGTGCCTTTCGACAGCTGCTGGTGGTTTTGGACTACCTGCCACGGTCGGAACGTGGCCCATGCGCGACCTCAAGCCAGAAAACAATTCTCGTGGGACAGAACTCGATCCTATCGCAATTGTCGTCAGCGACTTTGGCCTGTCCAAGGAGGCCGCGCCAGGCAGTCTCATGACGACCTTTTGTGGCACGCGGCTGTACAGCGCGCCCGATATTTTCCCCCAGCCACCGCCGCAGCCAGTCTATTGCAGGCTACTGGGCTGTCGGTCGACATTTGGTCCGCCGGCGTCATTATGCTCGAGTGGATGTTTTGGCCGTCCCGCCGCGCAGGGGATGGGCCGCCTGCCTCCCGAGTCAATGGTCACGTTTTGGTCGCAGACGATCCTCGGCACCGTCTGCGAGAAGGACCAGGAAGCCCTGGTGACCCCGTCGTGGATATTCTCAAGCACATGCTTGTTTTCTTGACGCGCAGGAACGGTACCAGGGCCGTGAATGCCTACAGCAGGGCTGTGAAAACGGACTCTTCAAGCGCACACGCGCTGGTGATATCATTGATGCAGAGGACAGCGACCCGGATGATCCAGGGGCCAGGACGCCAAGACTAACGACGGCACGGTACCGCGTCCAGCTGCCTGTTTGCGAGATGGGTTCAAACGAGATCGCTGCCGAAGCTGGCCCTGTACTGACCGAGGACGTCTGGGTATCGGCCGAGGAGGGTACTTCACCACGCTGCCAGTCCCGATTCTGAGAGCCACAGCCACAGCCGCAGCAAAAGCGTCGACGTGGAAGCGGTTCATGGACTTTGACCTTGTCCCGCCATGTGAGCCCGCTCAGAGGCTGGGACAGGAAGAGGATGTCTCTTCTGAATCGGACAAGTTCGTTTCGGCCAAGGAAGAGATTGATGCACCCACCCTGCCGAGCATCTGCCGTTAACGGAAGGTGCTAAGAAGGGCCAGCGGACCCAAATCAAGAAGTACCGTCAACACATGGTAAACGAGCCCGGAATAAAGAGACATCTGATTCGCAGTCGGCCCTGTCGTCTTCTTTTAAAAGCGGCGAGGCCCGACAAAAGAAGAAGCGTACTTTAGATCCGCGGTTGGTCGATAATATCAGTGGCCGTGCTAGCCGTCAATAATAGAGTTGGGTTGGGGTAGGGATGGACAGTGCCGGGAGTCGAGTCAATATTTGGAGAAAAGTCTGAGTCTCTGTGTATGGAGCATTTACGACAAAATCGGCTCGATTCGCAAATGTAAAAATGACAGTGACTATTCGAGGTATTCAAGCAGTCAAAGTAAGTTATTCTTTTAATTGTCTTGGTTCTCCATTTCTTGTCTCTTGTCTTGGATTCGCTGCAAGTCCACAACTTGTCAGTTGGAGAGGACTTCTGACATGACCTTTGCGGGGTCATCGAGTCAGAATTTGTGATAAAAAGAAATCTTCTCCTTAGCAGCCCACCCCCCCTGCGCGACAGGAAGGCAGAGAAAATCTGTAACTTGGGACAGGTAAGGGCATTTGATTTCTTCAGTATGCAGTGCGAGTGGGGAGGTCTGGCTAGAACAGCGCCAGCCTGCGTCAGGGAATATCTGAGTGCCGAGTCAGAAATTCCTCTTTGGGAATAATAAACTTCGAGAGAACTTTTGGATCACACTGAACCCCAGATCATCCCCCATGGGGTAACAGGAAATGCATTTATTATTTATTGATCCATGGCCATACCCCGGATTGAGCAAACTCTAATCATCTCCAAAACCTCGTCAGTCTTCTTTTTTGTGTTTCTCTCCTTCTCTCCTCTCTTTCTTTTCGTTTCGTTACCTTCACTTCGCCCCCCTCAACAGCCTACAATGACAACTGTTGCCGATGAAAAGGCCCCGGCCCAGGCCGTGCTCGAGCACGACGAGCATGGATACCGCGATGACGACCTCCAGAAGTGCAATACGTTTACCGACCAGGCCAATGCCCTCGCCTACAAGGGCGACGACTCGGACGGCAAGATTGGCGTGGACCGTCAAGTCGGCCCTGGCCATGTGCTTCCTGGCCGCGCTCTATACGGCCTCCATGATCATGCTCTATTTTACCGGAGCTGCCCTGTCGTACATTGAGAAAGACCTGGGTGCCGCCAACACCGGCACGTGGCTGCCCGTCAGCAACACCCTGGCCATTGCCGCAGTGGCGCCGTTTGTCGGCTACCTGCAGGACCTGCTCGGCCGACGCTACATTACGCTGGCCGGGTCCGTGGTGATCATGGCCGGGCTGGCGATTACGGGTAGTGCCAAGACGTTTGGTGCCGGCGTGGGGGGCATGGCCATGTGGCGGTGCTGGTGCGGCCGTCTGCCGAGCTGACAGCGCTGGCTGGGTAAGTCTTTCTGCTACAGTGCTTTTTTCCCTATTTTCTTTTTCATTGTCTCTTTTTCTTTTCTTTCTTTTCTGTCTTTCTTCTTTCAAGGCGTCCCTAACAACGATAGCATCTCCGACATTGTCCCTGTAAAGCACCGCGGCACATTCTTGGCCCTCATGATCGTCATGCTGTTGCCATTTACGCCCTACGTCCTCTATGCCCAGCTCCTGTCGTCTCGCAGCACATGGCGGTGGTTGCATGTGGATCTCGCTGTAGGTTTAGCCGCTGTGTTTTGGTTTCTTTTTATTTTCCTCGTCAACCGTTGCACCCCTAACAATGCAGGATATACAACGGCGTGGTCTTCCTCGGCCTGCTGTTCACGCTACTTTCCCAAAGCCCACCCGCGCATGGCCGGCGTCACGAAGCGCAACGTCCTCAAGCCAAATCGATTATGTCGGCGCTGTGCTCTCCATTGTTGGCCTCACCATCTTGTAAGTCGAGCTGCTCCCAGAAACAAATACGCCATCATGCCGCTGACCTTGTTAGCCTCGTCGCTCTGCAAGCCGGCGGCTACAGCCACCCGTGGACCAGTGCCTACGTCCTCAGCCAGCTCATCGTCGGCATTGTCCTGATCCTGGCGTGGGTCGTCTGGGAGTGGAAGTTTGCCAAGTGGCCCATGATCCCGCGCCAGCTCTTCCAGGGCCAGCACACTGTCGCCCTGTCCTTTTTTGTCGCCTTTGTCGCCGGCATCAACTTTTACTCGCTCATCAACTTCTTCCCCCTGACCTTTTCCACCGTCTACAACCCCGACCCGGTTGAGATCGGCCTCAAAGGCCTTGGCTACGGCATCTCCGTCACGTCCGGTGCCATGTTCTTCGGGGCCCTGCTCTCGGTCAAGAACCTGCACTGCCGCTGGCCCATTGCCACGGCCTCGGCCCTGATGAGTGCGTCCTCCCATTCTTGTGATCATAAGATCCCTGTTTCTTGTTTTCTGTTTCTCATTTTACTAACTCCCCTCTCGCAGCCGCCTTTGGAGGCGCCTTGGCTACGGCCACCCCTACAACGCAAAGCAGACCGTTGCTCTCGGCACCATTGCCGGCTTTGGCGTCGGCGGCATTCTCGTCCCGGCCGCCACGCTCGCCCTCATTGTCGTCCCCGACTCGCTGCTGGCCACCACGGCCGCGCTGTCCCTCTCGGTGCGCACCGTCGGCGGCTCCATTGGCTACACGGTCTACTTTAACATTTTCAACAAGAAGATCACGGCGGCGCTGCCCGCGTACGTTGCCAGTGCCGTCGTGGGCGCCGGTCTGCCGGAAGCCGACGTGACCGAGTTTGTGACTACCTTTTTGGGGGCCGAGGGCGCGGCGGCCAGCCTGTCGGATGTCCCTGGCTACACGGCTGCCATTGCCGAGGCGGCCACCATGGGCCAGCCGGTCAGCGTATGCCTATGCATTCAAGTATGTGTGGTACACGAGTATTCCCTTTGGATGTCTGGCCGTAATTGCTGCGCTGTTCCTGCCGTCGATCCGCAAGTTCCAGACCAACCGCGTTGCCGTGACCCTGTAGGAACGGGCAAGAGCAGTGGATATGGAATGGAAGCAGGGAGGAGCACTGTCATGAAACAGCTAGCCAGTAGATATGTTTGGATGAATTACAGAACATCGCAGTGTTGGCTGTCTTGGCTTCGTAAAACCAGCCTCAACACGACACTGCTCTGAATGCCACATCTCATCAACTGCTAGAGTTAACAGACAAAAGAAATAAAAAAAGCGTGTTTGGCTTTAATGAATGCACAAAAAGCGACCCCCCTGGGACTCGAACCCAGAATCTTTGCCACCGGAAAGCAACGCCTTACCATTAGGCCAAGGGGCCCGGTTGATGAGTGAACGGGGCCACTGCTAGCACTCATCAGCGGCCACGCGAAGATGGAGCCTGGGTACGGGGCGGCTGCTGGTCAAAACATGACTAGAAAATCTTCAATTGTTCTTTTTAATTATTATCTTTGAAAAAAGAAAAATAAAAAAAGAAAATAGAGGAATACTTTAGAAGCAGTACATACTGCATCCATGATTAGAGCATCACAGTATTTCTAAACAAAGTCATTGAAAAATCTTAGGCACTTTCGGTAAAAGCCTTTGGGAGATGCCCTGGACAAGACAGAGAATAAACTCGTATTTTCCAATCGCTTCTCCATCCATTTCGTATAATTTGACCTGAGCTAAAACTGTGCCTTTTTTTTGTATTCTGACAGTGACCAGGGCTTGCACATAAGGTTGTCTCGGCCGTTTTTTATGGAGGGCGGCATGTAGTAGCGCCTCACACCCCTTGCCTCACTCATCTTTTACTCAGTAGGGTAGCGTCCCCTGCTATGAACCCTCACGTGGAGAGGAGGACGAAGAACAATGATGACAGCTCACATAATCTGTCCAACAAAACAGAACGTGTGCCGGGTGCAACCTTGTTGATTCATCATGACGCTGAACCCATGCACGGCCATGGTTGCTTGTCAGACGAGATGACGAGAGAGGTTCGAATTTTCCGGCCGAGCATGGTACCCCAGGGGAAAGGAGCAGCCGCGAAACAATCAAAGAAACAATTTCCAATTATTACGAGAGCTTTCGTGGCGTAACATCCAATGTACCACAAAGATGGCTCTGACAAAGGTTGCAACCTGCAAGGATATCTTTGGCGATATCGTATGGGAGGCTGCGGTGATGATGACAGGGGTGAAGGTGGCATAGGGCGGAATAGGGGCCGTCCTCATGGGCGGTAGGGCTGACAGTTAGTTTTCTAGAAAGGGACAGAGATACGGATCACGACCCACCCAATACGAGGCTCTCGCTTTTCGCACTCCAGATGGCGATGTGGTACATGGCCGCGTTCACGGACCAGATGCCGAAAACAGGTCGAGCCACCGCCAGTGTACGATCCAAGACGACTGTGGCGCAAACAGGGCCCGTGGCGATACGAAACAGGAAATAACAATCATTAATCAAAAAGAAATCTAAATGAGATGCAAGCATGCGATGTGGAAGACGAAGCCATCAGACGATCATTTTGACAATGGTCTTCATGCACAAAGCACTTCTTCCAGAACATATTCTAGCTGTCATGCAGCCCTACACTGTCCTGGAGACGTTTTTTTCCCTGTTCGGCAACTCTAGGTAATAAAAGTTGGCGGGTGCAGTCCCCCGGTATTGTTCATCGGCCTGGCGCACGAATTCGACGCCGAGCGGGAAAGGAAGAGCCCGTCGTTCAGGGTGGTTCTGGGCTGAGGGATGCCGAATTGGGTAACACTGCCGTAGGCCCTGGAGAGCAAGACTAGGAATATGCAGGCCCCGTGTCCAAAGGCCGAATTTTCTTTGTTTCTTTCTTTGTTGCTTTCTTCGTTTATTCTTTCGTTTCATGCTTCGTTTCTTACTTCGTTTCTTACTGCGTTTCATTCTTCTGCATTTTCAGTACCTGTTCTTGGGAAAAGGACGTGACTGGCAAATCATTAACTGCTAAACGCATCTCTGGGCCTTAATGTAGGCTTGTTCCGGCTGTCCAGCGCCTGCTTCAGTACCTCCCGGGGCAGTCTTACCACCTGTGAAGTCGTGCTCCGTAATCCCCACTGTAGACGAGAAGCAACTTGTCCCAGAAAAGAAGTCGAGCGATGACAAACCGTTGAAACTTTGTACCGTTAATCGGGATTACGTCCGCACCAAGCATCAGACTAATACCAGCATCTGACATCTGACAAAGATGCTTTCCAGGGGCCTTGCCTTGCCTTTGGCGCTATTTTATAACTTTGAATGTACAACAGAACAACGTACGAGCAACCTCTTCTGACTCTCATCCTGGCCACCGTTACCCACGGCGATCATAAAAAAGACTGTTCCCGTATGCCTGTATTTATGTCTGGCTCGCCGCGGCCCTTGCCCAGTTTGAGAAGCGAGAATCAAAACAGAGCAAGTCTTTGCTGGCCTCTGCGCTCTTTACTTGCCTCGATGCCCTCCTCATTGGTAATCCATACCTAAACCCGCCACACTAACTGCGCAACAACCTACTGCAACAGCAACAGCACCACCCCCATCTTCTTGTCTTTTCTTGTCTCTTCCTGTCTCTCCTGCTCGCCCACATCCCGGATCATGGCCAATAAGGCGACTTCGTCCAAGGTCGGAGAAGTGCGGTCGGCAAAGCGTTGCTGGAACTGCCGTGGTATGTTTTGTTGCCGTGCACGTTTTTTTTTTCTTATCAATTCCTATCAATTCCTGTCAACTCATTATCCTTGTCCGCACACTAACAACCAAGACCGCAAGATTGCCTGCGACCGCGCCCTGCCCGGCTGCGACAAGTGCCGACAGCGCGGCAAGACGTGCGAGGGCTACGGCCTGCGCCTTTCGTGGCCCAAGGACAACGACGCGCGGCGATCGGCCCGCGGCGATGGCCACTACATCCAGCGGCAAATGACGGCGGCCTACGAGTTTGTTGATGCGTCGATGCACGACATCGACCTGTTCCAGGGCAGCAGCAGCAGCAACGGCAACGATAAAAACAATGCCACACCGATCCACCTCGACCGCGCCATGGCACTGTCACCGTCATCTCCGTCGTCTTTGCCCGGCAGCCAGCGCTCCTACATCTCGCCGGCGTCGCTCATGGCCAGCCAGCCGTACATAATGCCGGCCGCACAAGAAGTCACGTCCATGGCGTACCTCGACCCGTCCCTAACTGTCGAGGGCCACAGCCTGCTGCCCGGTGTCTTCTCGGGCGCGTCCGACCAGTTCGACGACCTGTACGGGCTGCTCGTGCGCATGTCCCTGACCGACGACGGCGCACCCGCGCTGGCCACGCGCCACGCGCTGTCAGCCCTCTCCTACCAGACGCTGGGCCAGCAGGCCATTGCCTATGCACACCAGTCCACGGCCATCCGCGCGCTGCAGGTGGCCATTGAGAACCCTGCGTTGCAGCCCGCGCAGTACTTCCAGGCCATGGCGCCAGCATGCTGCTGAACTACTACGAGATCCTGGACGAGCACGGCTCGGCGGCCAGCTCGGCCATTTACTTTTGCGGCTGCAAGCGCCTCGCCCTCGCCATGCACCGCGAGCACCGCAACTACCAGGGCGACTTGGCCCTGATCCTCGACTGGGTCTTTTACCACGACGCCATGTACAAGTTCAGCATCCACCACTGGGAGAAGCGCACGGCCGCGCAGGTCATGGTCAAGGACGGCCCCAAGATCCTGTCCAAGCCCATCTTCTCGCCGCTGCGCCACGTCGTCAACCC
The DNA here is from genome assembly GCA_016097085.2 of Sporothrix curviconia. Classification (NCBI taxonomy): domain Eukaryota; kingdom Fungi; phylum Ascomycota; class Sordariomycetes; order Ophiostomatales; family Ophiostomataceae; genus Sporothrix; species Sporothrix curviconia. Next base: position 33,469 of record JADMNF010000244.1, read on the forward strand.
GTCGCTGGGCTGCTCGCTCGAGCTGCTCGAGATCCTGTGCCAGGTTGTCGACACCGTGCTCGAGCCCGCCAACCCGAGCTACCACAGCCCCGAGCACCTGCGCGCGCTGCGGCAGGCCGAGCTGCGCCTGGACGGCGTCGTGCAGCACGTGTCCACCGTGTCGGGTGTCGATGGACTCGACAGCAGCGGCGGCAGTGTCGCTAGCAACGATATCCACGACAACAGCAACAACAACAACAGCCACAGCCTTCCCTTTCTAAACGAGCCCCCGCAGTACCAGCAGACAGAGTCACAGCTCTATGCCGTGGCCACAAAGCTGTACCTGCTGCGCCTGGGCCGCGGCCTCGACAAGCAGAGCGACGCCGTGCAAGACCTGCTCGACACGGGGTTCGCTCTCTTGAAAACGCTGCGCCGCTGTAGGCGGCCCTGGCTCTTGTTTGTGCTGGGCGTCGAGGCCCGCGACGACGACGAGCGCCGGCTCGTGCTGTGCTCCATGGCGCCCGATGAGCCGCAGCTGCGCCAGCCCAAGAACATCAGGCTGGTGCGGCGGCTGATCCAGGCCGCCTGGACACAGCAGGACCTGCACGCGACCGAGCCGGGCACCGCATCGTCGTCCTCCTCCACCAAGGACACTGGCTGTCTCTTGCGGATCTACAACACGGTCATCAGCGCCAACTCGGCGCCTCCCATTTTTGCATAGAAGGGAGGGGGTGTTTTCTGGCAATCTATTTCGGTGTACATCGGTGTACAATTTACGGGGGGCGTCAGAGGATCTGGGTGATTTTGGGGTGGAGGGTTTGTCTTTTACTGCATTAATTAGAGCTCAATTTGACTATGAACTTGAAAGCCGCAAGTCAACATGTGTCGTACGTGGTGGCTGTGAAAGAAGATAAAGTTAACTCAAATACATTCCCAATATTGTATGAATAAAGTGAGGACTAATAAATTTGATTTATTAAAATAATAGAACAACAATTTAATTTAATTATTTATTTCTAAAAAAGACCTATTAAATTTTGGTTTGATTTTGATGAAATAATGATGGTTCTTAATGTTTTTGATTTTCCAATCACTTTTATATACAAGTTGTGGTATCCAACAAAAGCGGTTTTCGTTCGACCCTGCGAGTCTCTCCCTTCCCATCTTATCCTTCTCTCTACGTACCCTGCTCGGATCATTCCCTTACACCATACCACCATACTCATCATGTTATCATTCAGACGCCCCTCCTCTCGCTTCTCTGCTCCATCGGGCAGATCCTCGTCGCTGCGCAGATACCGCTTGACCGCCTCGCCCCAGACGGGGATCCGCTTGTACCGCGCAAAGCCGGGCACATTGCCCTTGCCGTAGCCGTCAATCGCCCGCTCCATGACCTCGGCCAGGCCAACCTGCTTGATCTCCCGGATGGGGTACAGGTACAGGTGCACGCTCAAGATGCGCGCGTCGTGCCGCGGGAGGGCAAAGAGCGTCTGCAGCTCGCACCGCACCCACGTGTCGTCCAGGTCGACGTCTCTCTGCAGGTCCTCGTCACTTTCTTTTTGGCCATCCCCTCGTACAAGTGGTACTCGCCTCGCTCGCACAGGCTGGCATTGGTGGCGACGGCCCAGTTGATGCGGTCCACCACGCTGCCGGGGCCGAGACGGCCAAAGTACCGCTCCATGGACTTTTGCAGGTGCTGCTTGTAGCCGGGGACGGGGCCGTGGGCGTCGCGGAGTTTGATGCCGAGCTTGTCGGCAGGGTCGAAGCCGACGGGGTAAAGCCAGACAAACGCCGTCAGCGCGTAGCCGTCGCCGTCGGCGTCGGGCTGCAGCATCAGAAAGTCCTCGTCGACCGTCAGGGCAATGATGCGGAGGGCCTCGAGGATGTCGGTGGGCGGCTCGCACGGGAGGTGCTCGTCGAGGACGCGGTTGTGCAGCGTCTTTTTTTCCGTCTTTTCCCCCGTCTTATTTGCCTTTTCCTGGGAAAGTCCCTCTGGCCCTCGCAGAGAACAAAAACGGTTGGGTACCGCTTGGGCAGGTAGTGCGTCACCAAAAACGTGTAAAAGTCGCGCACCATGGCCTCGCCGGACGGGATGCAGCCCAGGGCGCCCGGGTACTGGTCCAGGATCTTCTTGCGCTCGCCGATGCGCTCGACGTACTGCTGGTCAATGCGTGTGATGGTGTTGACGGTGGTCTTGCGCAGGCCCATGGTCAGGTTGTAGCGGTCGGCAAACTTGTAGATGCGCTCGGGGCGGACCGTTGTATAGTCGAGGCCAGCCAGGGGCTCGATGGGGCCCATGCTGTCGTAGCCCACCAGCTCGCCTGGCGATAGAGTCGAAGACAAAGACGGTGTCGATGCTGCTGTCTTGGCACCCGACTTTTGGGGACGGCCGTCTTGCCTAAGAACGGTGCGATGAGGCTCTGGGCGAGGTACACGAATGTGACGACAAAGACGACCGCCGCCAGGGTCGCCTGAGGGCTGGCCGTGGCGGCCGTGAGCACGTCGTTGACAAAAGGCATGCCGTGGATATATGCGTGAACGACGGTGGCATGCGGTGTGTCGTGGTGGGAAGGCGTTGATGTCGTGCCAAGTTCAAAAATAAAATGGTCACCGAAAGAATGGCCACCCAAGGCAGAACAGATGGACCCTGGCCAATGCTGTTTGTCGTTTGAAGCTTAACGTCTAGCCGCACTCGTCTGTAACTCGGTTAGAACTCTTCTAGTCTTTTCCTCGTGGTAAAGGTGCTATCAATGGCTGTATAAAACCCTGGCCTTTGCTTTCTCTTGGCCTGTTATGTGCGCGCCTGCCAGAAACGGCCAGAAGCGGCGGCTTACACGGCGGGCGTCTGCGCTGAATTGGTCCACGGCGCCGGACACTAATTACAGGCGCGACATCCACTAAGAACAGCGCCCGGCTCGGCGGTTTCCAGCACTTTGGCCACCGAATTCTCGGACTATGGCTGCTTCTTACCACATCGGCGCCGAAACAACACGCTGTAGCTTTATCAGTGTTATTGCGGAGGCCCGCTCCGGCTAGTTTCCTCCGACTACATTGATAGATACATGGCATATCAGAAAAGGGACTGAGCGAGGCCAGCCCGTTCTCCCAGTAAAACTTGTCCAGTCCAGCTGCTCGTTGAGGGGTACAAACTGCTCATTTTGTTGCTGGTGTTGCCCCGGCTGGGAGATTCCTGTAGAGGACAGCAAGAGTGACTGGTAGCTGTCCATGGCAGTGATGTGCTTCCCGGCGTGATGGGCGGTGGGATGCAGAGCATGTGGCAGTACGCTGGCGGGACGTCGAGTAGCGGTGGCCCTGCTGCTGCGCGAACTGCCGCGGCAGCTGCCCCGGCATTGCGCTAGTTGCCGGTGGTTTCCTTTCCCAGCAGCATCTCGGCCCGTACTTTGGAGGACCGGTCTTCAAACAGCCGCAGCACAATCTCTGCATGCAGCCAGATGCCCGCGAGCTGCCGCAGAATGCCATGGCCGCTTCGAAGCGCTGCAGCGCGTGGCCCGCCAGGATGGGATTGGCCATGCGGATCTCGGCGCTGAGCTGGATTCAGGTCGGTGAGCAGCGCGTCGACGGCAAAGAATCATTGAGGAACCGCAGCTCGTTCGCCGTGCCGCGGCGGCTTCCAGGAGGCTGACAATTTGCCTGCCGCTGCGAGCATATGCCATGTTCTCTGGCTGGCAGCCATGGCCCGGGTGGCTCGTAGACGGATCAGCCGATGCCGGTTGGCCGGCGCGCCGTGCAGCAGGATCAAGAGGTTGTTGTAGGTGAGGTGCAGCATCGTCGTCCACAGGCGAGATGGACACCGGATGCCGAAGGAGCCGGTGTCGGCAAACGGCCCGGCCGTCGGACGGCAGCGCAGCGACGGCGGCAGACGCGCCATCCACGCGGCCAGGCGCTGGTCTGCCTCGACGAGGGCATGGCGTCGCCGCTCCGGCGAGACTTGCAGGCCGAAGCGGTCACGCAGCGTCCGCGCCACTATGCACGACAGATGCATCTGGTGGATCAGGTATTCGGCGTCGATGCCTTGGTCCTCCCTCCGGTCGCTGCTGTCGTTCTCCGTCGCCGTCGCCGTCTTCGTCTTCGTCTTCGTGCGCCGTCGACCAACTCCTCCAGAACCAGCTCCGGCACGTCGCTCTCGTCCAGGCGTGTTGCCGGCGGCCGCCCGTAACTGAGCGTCACAATGCCGTCGAGCTGCACCAGGATCCACCACAGCCGCCGCCACAGCCGCTTGTCGTGCGCAATCAGCGTGCTCGCGCGCGTGTCGCGTGCATGCCCACCCCAGCGCCGTGCGTGCGGCCACGCCACCCAATAGTACGAGTTGGCGCCAATGTCCTCGACGCCCTCCGAGTGCCACATCATGAGCAGCGCCGCCTGCACGACACGTCGCGGTTCCACTCGAAGCGTGCATCGAACAGCATCTTGCACGACGGAAAAAGCCGCTTTGAGGGACGCGCGGTCGTCAACGAGGCCCTGGCCCTGGCCAGCGCAGTCCTCTTCCCGGTAGATCGTGGGCGCCCACCATGAGGACGGCTTGTAGCACGAGAAGGCTTAGCGGGTTCCGGGGATCCGGCGGCGGTACTGCCCGAGAACGCGGCTTGTCCAGCACGGGGAAGCCCGGGTGTACGTGCCCGGAAGTAGGCCGGCCAGCAGCGCGTCGACCACGGCCTTGGGCGGCAGCGCAAAACGCCTCGCGCGGGATGCGGTCGAGCTCGTGGCTCGTGTACTTGCGCGCGATCTGTTGGACGGGAAGTGGTGTACCGATGCCGACGACGCCCGGCGCGCGCTGGCGGATTAGGTAGTGGAGTGTTTGGAGTACTCCTGGCCGACGTAGACGATGCGCACGCCGCGCTGCATGACGCGGTCCTCCATGTCCTCCTGGGCGAGCATCTCGACGAGTGGCTCTTGGCCCGTCGGCAGCATCACATGTTGCAGGGAACTGCCAGTGTTCTGTCAGTGTCTGTAGTGGCAGCGGCTTTCGGCAACGGCGTGGCGTCGGCATCGACATCGATATCGTGGCCATCCTTGTCCTGGTGCGGCTACAGTGATGAAACGTGATGCCATCTTCCGGGTCGCGGTAGCGTCTTTCCCAGGGGCCGCGTAGACAGCGAGACGACAAAAAACAGCAGCAGCCGGCCTACTTCTTCGTTGCTGCGGGGCCCGTCTTGGGTGCCGAGACCGGGATGGTGGCAGGACGAGCGCCGTGTCTGGCGGCGGCGTGCCGCCACAGCAGTCAAGCTCTGCTGGCGCGGGCTGCTGCTGTACGCCCCGCTGTCATTCCACCGAGCCGCGGCTTGGGACCCATCGTTCAGGGCACTCTCGGAGGCTGCTGTAGCGGTGCTCCTGCCGTGGACAGAAGGCGATGGCAGTAGCATGGGCATGGGCATGGCGGCTGGCCTGCTGGGCCCTCTCTGTTGACCGAAGAGGACAGGTCAGTCCGCAATTTTCTTCACTCTTGCACGCCCGTCTTCCTCCATGGGGCAACATTGCCCGTCTTTCACTTACATTCCGTCTCCGCTTTTCGTGCGCCACACACGGCGTTCCAGACGACCGGCAGCCCGAGCAGGGCTCTCCAGGCGCCGGTGCATCGCATCGGACCTGTCCAATGACGGCAAACAATTGTCAGCAAGCATGTCGGTTGACGGAGACTCGCAGCTTTAGTTACCTTTCGCGCGTGGCACCGCCGGCTGTTGGACATGTCAGCATCTTCAAGTCTCATTCTTTTTTTTTTTTTTCACCTCCGACTCACCATGCGGTGCGCTGATTACGGGTCCACCCCGGCTTGTCCATGGCCATAGAATGGTGCTCCCAATGTCTTTGTTTCAGTCGTTTGCCGTCGAACATGCAATGGTTGTTTTGCGGGGAAGCTGTTTGTCAATGTCTCACCGTCTTCGGCGACAGGACATCTATCGTAAGATGCAACGAAAAGCTCGACAAGGTCCGTGAGAGGCAGACAAGCTCCGAGGCTGTCCTCTGGTCTAGTATTAATATTGACGAGACGTCTCCTCTTTCTGTTCCTCGACCAGGTGCGGAGGTGCTATCCTTGCTCGTCTTCCTATCGCCAACGCCTGTATCGCCCCGTATCTCCTCCCTTTTTCGTTGACTGCCGCCCCGGCCACTAGAGACAGCAAGGATCCCTCGATTTAGGCCCTTTTGCAATCCTTAGGCTCTCTTAGTGCCTGCTAGAGGGCCTGTCAGGTGTCAAGCGCATATCAAACGCCCTATCCGGCACTGGCGCTTGTTCTTTAGCGACAGATTGTAGTGCAAACCGAGCGCTGCCATTGGCCCATAGTCCCGAGATAACACCAGCTAGCGCCCTTGTGGCCTCGCTTGTCCACTCTTCGCTGCAGACTTACTTGGCCGGCCCCTGCCGTCGAGATTGCGGAGAAAAAGATACCAGACAGATAGAGATTCACCCGACGGGGCTCGCCGTGCAGGTTCTCCAGGATGCCGTTTTGTTGCCGGCTTCCTTATTGCCCTGCAGATTACAGATTCCCGCGGCACGTTCTGCAAGTGGAGTCACCCAGTTAGCTGGTTGAATTCAGATACGGGGAACAACAAATACACGCACGCCGCGCGCAGACAACAGAAAACACGCCGCGCACAGTCCCGAGGAGGCCACGCCGACTTTCTGGCTGCCCTCGAGCTGCATATATGAATCTGGGAGGTCCTGACCGAGGCATTGCAAGATCAGCACCTCGCCACCTTTCTCCCCCTTCATCTTCACCTCGATCCTTTTCTTTCTACTTTGTGTGTCTTGGTTCTACATTTCCCCTCCACCATGAAAGACGAGGAACAAATCACCGTGGCGCCCAGCCGCTACTCTGGCGACCGCACCGGTGAAGTGCTCAAGACCATAGAGCCCCTCGAGGAGGGCGACGAGTACGCCGCCACCACGGCGACACGCGGGCACGCCCCAGGGCAAGCTGCGCCGCACGTTCCGCACGCGCCATGTGCAGATGATTGCCCTCGCGCCAACATTGGCTCGGGCGTCTATGTCGCCAGCGGCGAGGCCCTGCGCAACGGCTCGGCTCCGGGCATGATCATCGGCTACGGCCTCATCTGCACCATGGCCATGGTCATGATGAACATTCTGAGCGAGGCCCAGAGTCTGTTCCCCACGAGCGGCTCGTTCATTGACCACGCCAGCCGCTTCGTGGACCGGCCCTGGGCTTTGCCCTCGGCTTCTG
>JADMNF010000245.1:0-39542 GCA_016097085.2 Sporothrix curviconia
GAAACGTTCTCTTTTTGGGTAGGATTGTTAGAATTATCGCCCACTGTGCACTGTTGGTATGCGTATGCCAGTAGACATGAGAGTGCCGCTGTCAATTCGTCGTTTGGATTTTGTAATCAAAAGCACATCAATATCAAGAAACGCCAAGAGCGCTACAGCGTCTGCAGTGGTGCAAAGGAAATTATGCTCTATAGCTGGTGCTTACGCATCCATGTCAGAAGATAGCCTAAGAACAAGATGTCGAAAAGGAAGCAGGGAGTGTCAGACGAATAGGATGGCCTGAGGCCACCAAGGAAACCATGTGACCCGAACCTGCCACCTAAATTAGCATAGTTTTTGGGGGTCAATTGCCCCTCGCACTTTCTCTCTCTCAATCAACACAAACATACCATCTGACACAAGATGAGTTATGTGACCCACCATGCTTTCTGGCCTACTCGTACGTAAGTATTTGCCATAGAAGTCGACTGACTGGCTTTTTTTTGCATGATACCCAATTTTTTTTTTTTTTTTCAAAAAAAAAGGAATAACCAGAATCATGCCCAGCCCTGCTCGTGGGGAATGAGGGTGGTCACCAAGCGCCACAGACCTTAGCCAGATTCAGGGGCTGGTTCGGGTGGCCTTTTCAACAGCTGACCTCTGGCGATCTTCACACGTGCGGAAGGTGGTCTCTTCCACCAGTGGATGCTTCATTCACATACAGCTGTGCTATTGTAACTGCAGCTTGATAAAACTCTGATATGCCGATGTAGAACACAAGGCAGCTGTTCTTCACTAATGGCAGCCCTATTTTGTCACTGCAACTGTAAGACCGAAGCCTCGACAACACGCGAATCACATGGTAACGCCAAGCGCCCGGTCAGGGATACCGCCGTGTTGCTCAAAACACGTCGCTACCGACATAGCTGGCGCGACCATGGCAGCATGCATATGCCGCGTTGACTTCGGCGCCGGCTTGTGCGGAAGCATAGGCGTCGGTCAAGCGTCCAGTCAACTGCAGTGTCTCCAACAAAAGGAATGAGTGCATCCATCAAGGTGCGAATGGCCTTTGCGTGCCAGTGTATATTTGCAGAGCTCGCCGAGACCAGCATCAAGGGCATTGGCAGATGGCGGGCAGTGCGGAGTCTGAACCCCTTTCCCATGCGCTGATGTATTAATCGTTGGCGTCCTGAGTGCATTGGAAACAGCGTTCAGGAAGATAGCATAGAGCGCACCAGACGTGCCCCCCATACCCCGTTCTGCGGCGTGGCAGCCAGGCGAAATGCCTGGCTTGGCAGGATGTCTTTGCCGAGTACTCATCAAAGCCCCGGAGCAGTGCCTGGACACCGTTCAGGAGAGTCTCGCCGCAATCGCCGTCGCCAGCAATAGTGTCGTACTTTGTTAATGAAGCGGTTTCGTCGGCACGGAGTGGTGCATCAATGCCGTCCAGCAGCTTGCCAAGGGCAGCTGTTTCAATGCAGTCTCGTCAACCTGCGATACAGCCTCATGTGAAGGTAACTTTGGGGCCACCGTCTGTGCTTTTCAGAAGTCAGGTTGGTCTCCTGAAATAATTGATTATCCTGTGAGCCATGCTGGGGCAGTTGTGGGCTCGTCCAGCAGTGACAGAATCTCGGGGATCGTCAAGTCGCAGCATGTAATGGAGAATCCCGGCCCGTCCAATGAAGTGAGGAACGTGCCCACCATCAGACGAACAACGTGGATGTCGGTGTGCCGAGATTTCAGCTGCTGCAAAATCTCGTCCGCGACGACGTTGAGCTCAAGCACACTGAGGCCTCCAAGGTTATTGATAATGACACCGACAGTGTGGCCAGGCGCAGGGCGCCAGTTGCTAGTTTCGGTAGGCTGGCGGAAAATCATCAGCGAGAAGATGCTCCACGGTCTTGTCTAGGAAGACAACCTTTGCCCTCTGCGTGCCTGGCTCGTTGTGGATGCCCATGCCGTACTCAAGCTCATCAAAAGGAAGGCCATCTTGTTTGCCTCTGTTCGGCACGCTACACCGGTCCAGGCTGGCTGACACCGTTACGAGTGATGTGGCTGTTTGCTAGCCACGCCGCGTGGACGTCTTCCAGGCTTGCTCTGCATTTATTAGTGACTGTACAAAACGTTTTATTTTCATTGTACTTTCTGGGGAGATGGGGGAACGTTTCTCACCCTTTGGCTGCAAGAGCACCTGCAACTTTCAAGACAGGCACTACGCCGGCAAGACCGCGTTGGCCGACGAGAGCATTGGCCCTCGACAGAGGCATCGTCATGTAACAAATTAGCAAAGTTTGACCATGCTTGCCATCTGCTTGACCTTTTCAGCGGCAACGGCCAAAATTTGAGGCTTATCTCCTGTATAGTTTTTGACGACATCAAAAATCTGTCCGTCAGCATTCAAAAGTCATTCAGCATGTTATATTTCCAGACACAAACGACTGTAGACAAACCCTTTGTCAGTTGTTGCCGCATGTAGACCGGCGCTGATTTGGCGATGCCGATGGAGAGGCAAAAATCTGGCCTGCAACAGCCACTCGAGCATCCCTTCGCCCAAGTATCCGGCCATAAGCAGGCTCGTGGCCAGAACCGCCTCCAGCCACAATACGGACCTTGTCCGAACCGGTCCGTCATCGCGGTACAGAACTGCAAGTTACAAAACAAATATGTCAGCGGATCAATGTTTTTGTTTTTCGGCTGTCGTGTTAAACAGAATAGATTCTACTCACCCTTGTCATCGGTTGATGAGACGCAACGAAGGGTCCTGGAGAAGAGCCACACGAAGTGCTCGTGTAATGGGGTCGGTAATGCCGTTGATAAAGTGTTTGCCTGACTTACTGTCAGAAATACTTTTTGAAACTGTTTAACAAAGTTGTAGTAAAAACCTGTCATTTTTTTCGTACCTAGAGACATCGTTTTTGATTTGTTCTGCGTCTTGCTGCGTGATCAATGGAAACTGTTTCGGTGCATTACTTTATTGATTTTGACTGCAATACAAGCACAATCCATATTAGAGCGACATTTTCCGTTGTTTCGTGCCAAATATTTTTGACATGACGTACCTTTCGAGTATCCTTGTATTAAGAACGATATCGTATTCTTTCGACGCGGTTTAGTATTCCGACTGTGCGGAAGCGCTTATTTATTCCTAATACGGTAAGCGTCGGAGCCACGAAATTTTCAATACGAGTATGCGCCTCTTAAGTTGATTTTGAACTAAACTGTGCTTTCTTGGGATAAAATCAAAGCGATTGTGAGATGCAGCCAGAGAGACAATATTTACAAACGTTTGAAATGAGACCAATAATTAATCGCATTTTGTTTTAGGGGATTTAAGGTTTGGATTTGTTGAACAGAATTTTTTTAAACCAAGTGGAAGCACAAAATAAAATTACAAATTTGACTAAATTTCAACGCAAAAAAAATCAAATTCGTATAGCTAAAGACACGATCAAAGCGGCAGTATTAATCAGCACAGCACAGACCAAAGGCAAGGGACCACAAAATTCTATTATTCCCGGAAATTAATTCTGCCATGTTTGTCTCTTTGCCCGTCTCAAGTCACGACGATTTCATATAAGCGTTCCTGGTTTACCATTTCTAAAGTGTACAGTCTTCCAGTTACTTTTTTCATGCTGATGCACAGTGGCCGCCATCTACACGGAAGTCGGCGCCTGTCACAAAAGAGCTGCCCTCAGACAGTAAAAACACAGACACAGCCTTGAAGTCGTCTGGAACACCAAGGCGTCCAAGCAAGGCACCACGCAATCCACGTCTCGTTGAGCGCCGGGTCAGCTTCGAGCAGCATATCTGTCATGGCTGTGCGGATGTACTGGAGGTTGTTAGACCGGGACACGCCGAGTGGAAGCTAAAGGGATAATTGGAGAGGCCAACTTACCCCTGGTGACAAAGTATTGACACGGATGCCGTATTGGCCCCATTCCTGGGCAACAGACCGACACATTTGCTGCAGCGCCGCCTTGCTCGAGTTGTATGCAGTGCAGTCGAGGCCGCGGTTGGCAATCTGCCCGGACATACTCGCCACGATCATGATGCTGCCTGGACGGTCGGCCTTTGACAAGTTGCCGTGCTGTCTGTTTTGGCCGTGATAAAAGTGCCGGTCACGTTGACCTTCATCATCTTTTCGAACATGTCGATGGGATAGTTTTAGAGCCGGAAATTTTTGCTGGATACCAGCACAGGCAATACTACCAGAAAACGGCGCGCCTTGCTTGTCGGCAAGGACAACAAATCTTGTCGAGCATATCGGAAACGGCTGCCTCGTCTGTGATGTCGCACTGGAAATACACGGCAAGGACACCGCTGTTCTTGCCAGCGTAGCGACATGCACCCACTCGCTCTCCACGGGAGCGGGAAGAATGTCGAGACATGCCACATTGCCACCGGCCTCAAGCACGGCTCCGGCTAGAGTAATGCCAAGACCGCGGGCACCGCCGGTGATGGCAAATGTCTTGCCGTCCAGGGAAAGGAGGTCCTTAACGTTCTTGTGGACACCGTTCATCGCGCGCCGTTTGTCGTTCCGTTCACTGTTGGGAGTACTCTGCAAAATCTCTGTGGGAAGCTGTGTTGATTGCGGTTGTCCTTCCAGTTTCAAATGGCTGGCGATCAGGGTGTATAACAAAATCAAGGTGGTAAATCTGGCCAAGTGGCATGGGCATACCATAATATGGGAAGCGAGACGAAGACCGCGTCGCGGATGCGAGCCTGGAATACGTATTTTTTGGGCGCCCCACTCGAGCTTCGGCATGAATGCACTGTTATGTTTATCCGAAGTGCGGCAAATAATACCTAATTAGGAAATTGGAAGCACCCGAAGGCACACAAAAAACAAGCGCAAGCGTTTTGCAGTGGTGGTGATGACCCACCCTAGAAATGCCCTTACGCCATAAGATAAGAGGAGACATAATTATGGGTGTTTGAAATACAAAAAACCAAGACAAGCGGAAGTGGTTTGCACAGTTGATCAAATTCAATAAATAAAAACGGCAGGTGACAGCACAAACCACACGGAAGGAGATGCATAGTTTTGATACGTACAAACAGAAAAAAAGGCAGCCTGAGCAACAAACTCAAGGAAAACAAAATACACCCAGACCGGCAAAGAACAATGGCGCCGGGAGTTCTCGACATGGCCGTGCCTGATGTGAATGCGACAGTGGCACCCAAGCAGAGCAATCGACAGGACACCGCTTTTGCATTGAGCGACGCAGAGAAGAAAGACGTTGACCTGGTCCTCCGCCAAGTTTCGATGTCTCATTGCGGATCTGTGTGAGCAGTTCAAGGGTGGCCATCCGGGGTAAGTCGATGGCCTCTCCAACAGAGCAACGTGTCTCTTGAACTCTAACTTTGCGATTGCAGAAGTGCGATGGGAATGGCGGCTATCGGCATCGCGTTGTGGAAGTACGTGATGCGGTACTCTCCTGCGAACCCAAACTACTTCAACCGTGATCGCTTCGTCTTGTCCAACGGTCACACGTGCCTATTCCAGTATGCCTTCCTGCACTTGACCGGCTACTCGTCCATGACGCTGGACCAGCTCAAGTCCTACCACTCGTCGCGCACCGATTCCATCTGCCCCGGCACCCGAAATTGAAAACGAGGGCATCGAAGTTACGACTGGGCCTCTAGGCCAGGGAGTTGCGAATGCTGTGGGCCTGGCCATGGCCACGAAGAATCTAGCTGCAACCTACAATGCGCCAGGCCATAGCGTCGTCGACAATATGACCTACTGCATGGTTGGAGATGCCTGCCTGCAGGAGGGCGTGGCTCTGGAGGCGATCCAACTGGCGCGGCCACTGGAAGCTCGACAATCTCATTGTGATGTACGACAAAACCAGATAACCTGCGATGGGAGCGTCGATCTGGTCAACAGCGGCGAGGACATCAATACCAAGATGCGGGCTTGTGGCTGGGCGGTCTAACGACATCTACGACGGTTGCTACGATGTGGAGGGCATTGTGACGGCACTTGTGACGGCACGTGACAACAACAGTGAGGGCAAACCGACCTTTATCAACATCCGAACCGTCATTGGCATTGGCAGCAAGGTTGCCGGCAATGCCAAGGCCCATGGTGCGGCATACGGTGCAGAGGATGTCGCCAGTATCAAGTGCAACTTTGGCATGGACCCCGAGCGGTCGTTTGTCATTGATTCCGAAGTGTACGACTTCTTTAAAAGTTGCAAAAACGCGTGGCAAGGAGCTGGAGGATGCCTGGAACAAGCGCCTTGCGGCGTTTGCAGCTGCTTTCCCAGACCGCCATGCGAGTTTGCCCTGCGTGCCCAGGGCAAGTTCCCAGCCGACTGGCGCAGGCCTCATCCCAAGCAAGGAACACTTCCCCACGACTGCTACACCTTCACGAAAGTCTGCTGGCCTTGTATGCAATCCACTGGCTGCCGGTCTCAGCAACATGATCGTGGGCACGGCAGATCTGTCGCCGTCGGTCAACATGATCTGGCCCAACAAGGTGGACTTTCAGCATGTAAGTTACGAGGCGGTACCCCAGAGACGAGACAAGAAAAAGAAACTCACGCCAACATGGATAGCCTGATTTACGGACCAGCTGCGGGATCAATGGCAACTACAGCGGGCGTTATGTCCACTGGGGCATTCGTGAGCACGCCATGACCGCCGTGTCCAACGGCCTGGCGGCATTTAACAAGGGCACCTTCCTTCCCGTGACATCCAGCTTCTTCATGTTCTACCTGGTAAGCCCCGTTTTTGTTTTGTCCTTTCATACTTGCCAATGGCCTAACAACTTGCAGTATGCTGCACCGGGCGTTCGCATGGGTGCACTACAACAGCTGCAGGCCATTCACATCGCCACACACGACTCCATTGGCACCGGTGAGGACGGCCCCACACACCAGCCTGTGGAACTGGCTGCACTTTACCGTGCTATGCCCAATCTGCTATACATTCGGCCTTGTGATAGCGAAGAGACAGCGGGTGCTTTCACGGCGGCGATCCAGGCTGCAAACACGCCCTCGATCATCTCCCTATCGCGGCAGGCTCTGCCTCAGCATCCCGCCCATTCCTCGCGCGAGGGTGTCGAGCACGGCGCATATGTGTTCGTCGAGGACGAGCAGGCCGATGTAACGCTCATTGGTGTCGGATCGGAGATGAAGTTTGCCGTCGAGGCGCGTGGCATCCTTGCCCAAGCACCATACAACCTGCGTGCACGTATTGTCAGCTTCCCCTGCCAACGCCTCTTTGCGGCCCAGCCTGTTGCATACAGGCGTGCTGTGCTGCAGCGCCACCGGGCACCCGCTGTTGTGGTCGAGGCCTATGCTGCCAATGGATGGGAGCGCTACGCGGATGCGGCCTATAGTATGAGCAGCTTTGGCCATTCGTTGCCTGGTGCGGATGCCTACAGGTACTTTGGCTTTGTCCCCGAGAAGATTGCAGCTGCAACTGCCAAACTCGTGGCAGATGTCAAAGCAGATGGCCTTGATAGCCTGAGGGGCGAGTTTCGTGATCTGAACACGGAGCATTGAGTTGGTAATGGGTGGGCTGTAAATATTTTTTTAAGAGAAGGGGAATGAGTGTGGGAGGGTATATGTTTGTTTCATATATGTTTTGATTTTTCAAAGTCGGTTAAAATAAGAAAAAAACAAAGATGAAACGTAGCAAAAATAAAAGGGGCATCATTGTTATCCTGCGAAAGAGAGCCTCAGTCACCCCATTCCTCCACAAGGTCATCAGCACGCCACTGGGCAGCCCAGCCACTGTCTCGTTGGATACGTCGCAGAAGAGCTAATATTGCGCGGTGTTCTGAGATGTGGCTCATACATCGACCAGCGATCCATAGAGGCTGGATACTGTTTGTCCATGCGCCGTGATGGTGGTTCGTGAGCGAAATGCCACATATTTGCCGTGCATGCCAGAGAATTGACCGAGGTGGTACCCGTACCGGATCGGGTGAAAGTGAGGATAGATGCGAGAATCGCAGAGACGCAGGCAAGTTCTGGAGAAGAAGAACTGCAGCAGTGTGGTACATCTGATTGCCAGAGATTGCAGCCGGATTGCTGTAGAGCAGGGTTGGGAATGGTGACGCTTCGTCTCCAGTGGAGGCTGACGGCGGAAGGGACAAAATCTCATAGAGCTCAGCAGGACGCTGTGCACGCCAATCTTCGATGCGCCGCCACAGATGAACCCAGCGGGCACGGTAGGTATCACTGCACACGGGCGGCGGTGCAGGTCTTGTGTTCTCTGCACCAGGAACTGGCAACGCATACAACAAGTCCAGCACCTGTGCCATCAGATACACGGCATGATTGGCGGCCATATCAAACCCAAGGGCATCGCTGGCCTGAAAACGTGCCTCGCCGGCTCAAAGTCATCTGGACTACCAGAGCCTGGCAAGCTGGCCGGGGCCGTTCCCAGCCATAACCGTGTCGGGATAAGCGTTCGTTCCGAAGAGATGAGCCCGCCACACACATCCATGCGGGCAAAACACCAGAATAGGCCTGTTCGACACCGCCAACAAAGCCGTGGCATCCAACAGCCTGCATCAATCCAGCACATGCGGCGCCACGCCTTGGGCGAGCAACTCATCATCTCGAGGACGCACAACACAACACACGAAGCGATTACAGCCGTTGTTCGTGTATGCAGCTGCGGCAGAAGGAGGTGGATGGCCTGTTGGTAGAGTGCAAGACTGCGGCCTGTATGCTCTGTGCGGTCGCTGCGGCTGCCGCTTCTTCTCTTGGCAGGGATGCTTCGGGCCATTCTTGGTGCTGCTCGTTGGGCTTCTTCCTCCTCCCTTTCCTGCTGTTTGCGCTCCATCTGGCGAGCAGACAGGCCAGCATTGCATATCGCAAGGACTCGCTCTTCTGTGCCATGGTTGGAAGCACGTGCTGAAAATGTCTCTGCGTGTCAAACTTGTCCAGCCATGGTGCAATTTCTTCGAACCAGTTGGTCCACAACGATATTTCCTCGTCCTGGGGGGGCTCGGGTGCTTCGTGGTCATCGGCTAAGAGGTGACCTGGCCATTCAAGCGGAGGCGCCTCAAAGCTACCTGCCTTTGATGCAGTGTTTTGTGCACTTGCAACCTCTTGCGCTGTGATGTTGGCCGTGGGGAATGCGGGTTGTCCACCACCTACGTTTCCGCCAATAGCACTGTGTCTGCGTTGGCACTGCTGCTGTTTGCAATGCTACCAACACTGCCACCACTCCCTGTCGGTGTGCACGGACGCGTCGGTGCATTGGAGCGGACTTCGTAGATGATATGGCTTCGCAAAGTTGAGTGCAACTCGTGGTATGCTGATCCGGGCCAGAAGATGGTATCGTCGAGAGGAGATGGTGCGGAGGTAAAACAATCGGGTGGGAAAGCACTGTTAGCAAAGAAGGTGTTGTCGACTGTATACGTTGCTGTTGGCAATGGCGGCGGCATGTCCACCTCTCGTGTATCCATCGTCTCCGGTGGCTGTCTCGCGTCTCTCCCGCCTCTTGTCCCCCGTTATTTTGGGCATCTTGGCGCAATGACACCAGTATTGCCGTGATGCTGTCGTCGGTATTCAGGCTGTTGCTATTGAGGGTGCCTGGCATAGATGGCGTCGGTGTTAGAACAGCGGATGTGTTACTGGCATAGCTGAATGGCTTCTGCGATATGGAAGGTAGGGAGACACTCGGCGAAGGGATAGCGGCCGTGGCGGTCGACGCGTCAAAAGGGCTGTAGCTTTCATCGTTGCCATCGCTGCCCTCGCTTGCCTCAAACAAGAAGCTGTGTGTTTGGCTCCTGCTCGTACCGTGGTCATGACCGGCGTGTGCTGGTACGAAATCAGACGGTCTGTGACGCAGTGTGTTGTTTGGCGAAGGCGTGTATTCGTCAAGTGCATTTCTGGGCCGGTAACCAGCCCTTGGCCCGGATTCTCTCCTGCGTGACTCGCCAGCTAGAGAGAGGGCGTTGCGGTTGCGGAAGGTGATGCGCATTCCCCATTCGCATGTCTCTCTGCGCCGAACACACGCCTGGCAGGTCGGCCGGCGTTCGTCGCATTTGCGCTTGCGCCGACGACAGTTGAGACACCCACTGCGCGAGCGCGTATTTGCCGTATTTGCGGCCTGAGGCCGGCCAGGCATGGTAAATTCTGCCGTTGTTGATGCGTCGTTATCCAAATGATTATCAGTGGCGTTGCACTTGGGCCGCGTGTCCTTGTTTTTTTCGCATCTGCCGGTCGGCTTGTCAATGCGGCAAATGCTTGAGACGACGTGTTGCAATTAGCGGAATGCGGCAAAGCTGTCATGACATCGGCGTGCGTGTGCAAAGGATGAAATCAGCGGCGCCTAGTGCTACTTGGTTGGTAAAAGATCACCCAAACACGGAATGAGTTTCTCTCACACGTCTCCACTTTCCAACACAAGTGTCCTGATTTTTTTCCTCCACTTTATTCCCCTCACCTGAGTCTCCGCATAAACTCCGCAAACCGTCTTCCCACCAAAGTGGTATCTGAGCGGTATGCCTGGAAAAGGAGCCCTGCGGCACCAGTTTCCTGTTGTAGCATTAGTCCTCTCTCAGGGCGCGTCCGGCTGCCTGTTCAGCACTAGTTTATTCTTATTTTTCCTCTTGTGATTCCTGTTCTTCCTTTTCGGTATTGAGAAACACGACGATCCTTGTCAACCCCGGGCCCCAGGAATCGATCGTGGAGAGAAACGGAACACACCTGCGCCGGGGACCTCGTGGAGGCAAGACTTGTTCTCCTCTCACGACCAACCCCAGACCTCACGCGAGGGGTACCAGCAAGCTCCATCATTCAACCTGGACATGGTCATGGAAGTATGTAATGTCCAAAAAAACGTGTCTATGCAAAAGTCACGAACAAAACAAGGTCTATATATTGTCCTGCTTGTCGCCACTCCCTTCATCATTCATCAATGGTCAATTTGATCATCTGCACTAAACGCAGCCTTGCATGTTTCCCGCTTTGGATTTCCGAACATCGCATTCTACTTTTCTTCTGATCATCACCCTTACGTTCTGTCTCCCCCCCTTATAAAATCCCCCCTATAAAATATGTTCTTGACTGTCGGCCGCCCGCTCGATTGGCTCATCACGGCCACGGCCGGTGCCGGCTTCCTCCTGTTTGGTTACGACCAGGGTGTTATGTCCGGCCTGCTCACTGGCGACGCCTTTGTGGCCCAGTTCCCGAGAATCGACACGAACAATGGAGGAGCTCCTCGCTGCAGGGCACGGTCGTGGCCATCTACGAGATTGGCTGTTTTTTTGGTGCCATTTTTGTTCTTCTCTTTGGCGAGCACCTCGGCCGTCGCAAGTGTATGCTGCTGGCTGTCTTGTCCTCAGTGTCGGTGCAGCCCTTCAGGCCAGTTCTTATGGTATCCTCAGCTCATTGTCGGCCGCATCGTGGCCGGTCTGGGCAATGGCCTCAATACTGCCACCATTCGTGAGTCCATGTCCATATCCCAGCGAGTCCCAACTAAGACATTGTTCACTGTAACATCTAACATTTGCAGCTGTCTGGCACTCCGAGCTGATGCTTGCCCATGACCGCGGTCGTGGTCTCGCTGTAGAGCTGGCCATCAACATCTTTGGTGTCATGCTGGCCTACTGGGTCGACTATGGCATGAGCTTCACCAAGGGCCCCGAGCAGTTCCGCTTCCCATTGGCCTTCCAGATCTTATTTGCCCTTGTCACCTTTGTCGGCGTCCTCGTCCTCCCGGAATCCCTCGGTGGCTCATTGCCCACGACCGTCACGACGAGGCCCGCACTGTTCTTTGGGCCACCCACCGCAACGCCCGCAGCCTGGAGCCCAGCGACGAGCGGTTCACGCGGCGCTCAACGAGATTGACCACGCCGTCAAGGAGGAGCGCGAGGCGTCGTCGGGCAGCAGCTACCTCGCCCTCTTCCGCAACGGCGAGCAGAAATTCTTCTACCGCACCATGCTCGGCATCGGTGGGCAATTTATGCAACAGCTGTCGGGAATTAATCTTATAACCTACGTAAGCTCATCGACGACGCAGTAGGGCTGCCAGGCAGTCTAACAAAAATTGACAAATAAGGCTAACAAAGTCAGTACGCACCTGTCATCTTCCAGGACTCCGTCGGCATTTCACACAACCTGTCTTTGCTGCTTGCCGGCTTCAACGGCGTTGCTTACTTCATTTCTTCCCTGATTCCCATCTGGATCATTGATCGTGTTGGCCGCCGTAACCTGATGCTGTTCGCCTGTGCCGGGCAGGGTGCTTGCATGGCCGTGTTGGCTGGCACCGTCCACAACGGCAGTAAGCCGGCCGGTATTGCTGCTATTGTCATGCTCTTCCTGTTCAACTTCTTCTTTGCTGTGGGCCTTCTGGCAATCCCCTGGCTTCGTATGTCCCAATTATCCGTGTTATTCTCACATGTGTCTCATTAGGTTCTTGTCCTGACCTTTTCTTTTTTCTTCTAGTGCCTGCCGAGTACCCTCCCCTGGCCATTCGCACCCGCGCTGCTGCTCTCGCAACTGCATCGAACTGGATCTTCACCTTCCTTGTTGTCGAGATCACCCCTGTCAGCATCAACAGCATTGGCTACAAGACGTACATCTACTTCGCCATCTTTAACTTTTTGTTCCTGCCCCTCATCTACTTCTTTTACCCCGAGACGCGCAACCTTAGTTTGGAGCAGATTGACCTCCTCTTTACGGGCGGCAAGGTCAAGCTTTACTGGGATGCCAGTATGGGGCAATCGGTGAGACCTTGGAGCGTGACAGCGACTTCTCGAGTAAGGAAGCGGATCCGACCGAGCACTTCGAGACCAAGCAGAAGTCTGAGGTGGCTTGATTTGATGATGATTGCCGGCGCAGATTAGTTGTCCCAGATGGTTCACCTCAGCCACGGCGTCTACTAATCATGGATCACCATTGGTTGAGCCGCTCGTTGCTATTTCGCCCTCCAACCAAGTCTCCTGTAGATAAAAAACTACTAAGCACGATAGCAAGACGAGTCTAGAGTAGCATGGTAATATTATCAGGTGTACAGAACCCGCACACTTATATGGCTACCGAAGACCCAGAAGACACAGTAGACATGAATATATTCAACATGCGCAGCCTTGTTTAGGATAACGTCTCATCAACTCCATCGTGAAAGTCTATGCGCATATTCTCCAGGCTTTACGCTGTTGCAGAGTTGACATGATTAGTACCAGGGCTGCCGTCGGCCTCTTGCAGCTTGCTGGTCGTGGGAAACTCGCTGTTCTCCATTTTGCTAATCCTGACGCCAATACTGTCGGGGTTGGAGGAGATCCATTCTTAAGAAACAAGAGATGTTAGTGGAAAGCCCTGTAAGTACAGTTCACCTCCTGGAATGTGGATGGCGGATGTCGGTAAAATATACGTACTTCTTGTTTTGCGAGCAGGCACCCTTTCGGCAAACATCTCGTCAATCTCCTCGAGAGAGCGGCCCTTGAGCTCAGGAAAGTAAAAATAGCCCCAGACGATGCCAGCAAGGCCGATGCTGCCGTAGATGAAACCAACTTTGGATTCTAGGTCGGCATACCCAGCGTCCAGCAAGTACGGCAACGTGAAGCTCACAAGAAAGTTGCTCACATTTTGCACGTTCCAGGACAAGGAAATTGACTTGTCACGGAGCCGCAAGGACGGGACCTCTGAAGACGTAACAGGGCCACTGGCAGAGGCGCGGATCACCGGTCAGCAGCACGCGACAACAAAAGAGAGAGGGGAGAAAACGGGGCCTACTTACACCGGACCAAAAGGAGGCAGCGTAGAAGAGACCGTAGATCATTGTGAGAGACACAATGGCGATCTTGACGGACGAGGTTGGCGTGGCGAGGCCAAGGGCTCCGACGGTGAAGATGGACAGAGAACATAAGAGGCCGAAGGTGAAGTACAAGCCACGGCGGCCGATGCGGTCGATTGTCAAAATGGTGAGCACCGGGCCAATGCAGCCGATGCCACTGCTGATCAAGGTGAACTCGAACGCATTCATTGTGTTGAGTGACTTGATGAAGACGGTGCCGTACTGCGAAATAAAGTTTTGGCCGGTGGCCTGTTGAGAAACGCGGTTATGATGGCAATCATCGTGCGGCGCTAGAAACGCAGTCAGTACGGCGAAGCAGGAAGGTCGCGAAAGGGAAACAGGGGAAATGAAAACAGCCCATACCAAGTTGGTTCCGCGGAAAAGATCCATCCAAGACGCGCCTGCTCTGCTGGCCTCTTCCGCTAAGGATGACTTGAGCAATGCCATCTCCTCCTCTGGGGCAAAGTTGGGGCCATTGCCAAACATGGACCGGAGCGACTGCAGCGCTTCCTCATCTCTGTTCTGGCGCAGCAGCCACCGGGGGGATTCCGGGATCACCCAAGACAGCAGCAGAACAATGGCCGGCAGGGGAATGCCTAAAGCCACAGGGACTTTCCAGCACGCTGCCGTTTCCCACTGCGAGGTGACATACGTGACCGACGCCATGATAAACGAGCCAAAGATGTGATTGAACACGTAGCTCACGACCACGGCGCCACGCATGTGGGCCGGGACAATCTCGGCCTGGAACATGGGCACGAGCCAGCCCTCCATGCCGATGTACAAGAAGACAATCATGCGACCGGCCAGGATTTGTGCGTAGTTTTTAGACGTGTACGAGACAATGGATCCAATCATTGCAATGACGTTGTAGACCACAATGACTGGGCGACGGCCATAGCGCGAGCCGATCATTTCACCGGCAACGATGCCGACGCCAAAGGTGATTCGCGGGAGGGAGTTGAGGAAGCTGAGGTGTGTCGCCGTGAAGCTGCATTTGCCCTGTGCATTGCATTGTCCGAAGCGGTCAATGAAGGCTGAGGTGAGACTTAGCTGCTGTCGTGATTGTCATACAAGGAGTGAGGCAGCGAAGAAGTGAAGAGAGAGAATGTGGAAAGCAAAAGGGGACAAGAGAACAGGGTCAACTTACGGTCCATTGCCTGGATCGTGGAATAGGCAGTTGTGTCGAAACCAAAATTGAAGACGGTGATGCTGACAAGCAACGTTGCAAACATCAGCCGTCCGGTGACCCGGTTACGTGCCAACCACTCCTGGGTAAACGGAATGGAGACCATGTTGTTGACGGAGAGGAGGGGAAAAAAGAAAAGAAAAAAACGGCAATGCCAAAACGCAACTCGAGGGTGTTGATGGACAATAAGACTGTGCGGCGAAAAGAACGTCGTGTTGCGCCTTTCACGGGCGGCCGACATCTCAAGCCATGTTTCTTGTTTATATACCTTCCAGGCTGGAAACTCTGTTCTTGACCGTGTTTTTCAAAGCATGTATCACCCTTGTCCGTGGTGCATCTACTGGGTCAGCAGCCGATCACGAATCTCAGTGAGGGTACTATCAATCCCAATCCCCATGGGGAAGCGCGAGGACGACAGAAGGAAGTCAGTCCGACTCCCGAGCGTGGACCGACGAGTCGCTCGGCCCCATCCGTCGGCATTTTGTGTCCTGATTGGTTGCTTTATGGTTAGGCTGAGGCGCAATTTGGTTGATAGTTGACGCCATTCAGAAATAAATTGGACTGCCCGTTTGTGTAAGGCTTCACTTGTTCAATATCTAATATCTGTGCTTCTAGAGGGGGAGGGGGGGGGGGGGGGGAAGGGGGTCGGTTCACTTTTTTTTTTCCGTCTTTTAGCTTGAAACGCAACAATACTTTGAGGACATTTCACTCCACGTGTTACTCCAGTGTATTAGTTATGACTATGATGTCTATGACATTCGATGTACGCCGTACTCATTACTTCTTTTTAGCCCGGGCCTGCTGGACAGCTAGATAGCCGTCAAAAACGCCAGCGTCCTGCACGTAGGCCTCGTACTGGAGCATCAGCTGCTTCAGTCGGTTGGCCTCGACCATGGCCATGTCGTGAATCTCGCCTGGGTCGTTGTCCAGGTTGTACAGCTCCCATTCCCCGCTACCCTTGGGCGGATACATAAAAACGGCCTTCCACGGCCCCTGGCGCACCGCACGACAGCCAAAGAGCTCCCAGTTGGTGCAGTCCTGATCAAGCATTGTGCGGTGTCTCTGTGTCTAGGTTGGCGAGATGCGCAGCCCACGACTTGCCGCGCATTGGCACAATGGTACGCGCACGGAACGGGGACACGGGTGGCGTGACCTGCGCGATGTCTAGCAGCGTGGGCATAATGTCCATGACAGTCGTGAAGGCGTGCGAGACGTTCGACGGCAGCGTGACCAGGGGCGGGTAGCGCACGATGCAGGGGCAGCGGATGCCGCCCTCGGTCGTGTATCCCTTGAATGCTCTGCTCGGCGCCGTCGCCGCGCTAGCCCACTGCGGGCCATACCATCCAAACGAGTTGGCCTCGCCCAGGTTGGCCATACTATTGTCGTAGTGCTGCTCGATCACCTCGGCGAGGCTGCGGCCGTTGAGAATTGGCAGGGCCTCAAGCAGGGCGCCTTCTGCACCGTTGTCCGACATAAATAGGATAAAGGTGTTGTCCAGCTCGCCGGAAGACTCGAGGTACGACACAACGCGCCCCAGGTGCTGGTCCATCTCGTCGACCATGGCGGCATAGATCTCCATGAGCCGGGAGGACTTGGCCTGCTCGTCGGGCGTCATGTCCGCCCAGTTTTTGTCCAGAAACGGCATGTCGTCCCACGCCTTCAGTGACCGTTGGACCGGCGCCGCCTCGGCGTCCGAGGGCACAAGCCCGCGTTGCACAAGCGCCTTTAGGCGACGGAGGCGCAGTGCATCGGGCCCGTCGTCATAGAAGCCGCTGTACTTGCTGATTGTCTCTTTCGGGGCCTGTAGGGGCCAGTGCGGCGCTGTGAAGGCGAGGTAGCCGAAAAAGGGCTGT
This sequence comes from Sporothrix curviconia, assembly GCA_016097085.2. Taxonomy (NCBI): domain Eukaryota; kingdom Fungi; phylum Ascomycota; class Sordariomycetes; order Ophiostomatales; family Ophiostomataceae; genus Sporothrix; species Sporothrix curviconia. The sequence goes on from JADMNF010000245.1 coordinate 16,792, forward strand.
TGGCTTTCCTCGACCGACCGGCCTTTGAGAAATCCGAGCATCTCATCCACAAAACTCTTTGACGAGTAAAAGTCTGGCGGCAAATCCACCTGCCGATCGAGGAATTGGTCGCCCGCCATGTACAGGCCGTCACCGCAGAGCATCGGCAGTCGCGGAATGCCCTTGTCGAGCTGTGGCTCTTTGGCATAGTGGTTGCCCGCCCCGGCAAGATAAACAAATGACTTGTCGAACCCGCGAGCGCAGGGCGCCACCTCCTTTTTCATTCCAAGATGCCTGGTAATACACAAACGTTGGTTGTCAGCGGTCGAGATTCAATGCACTCACGCCTCCTGTGGACAGCTCACCATTTGCCAGACATGAGGGTCAAGTAGCCAGCATCCTGGAGCACCTCGGGTAGTGCGGCGACCCGGTAGTTGAGATAGCCCTCGTAGCCCGGCTTGTCCTGGTAAATCTCTGGGAACCGCGCATCTGCTCCCACATGGCCCCGATGCCGGCAATATGGTTGTCTGTGCCTGACATTAGCATCGCCCGTGTCGGCGAGCATGCGGGTGCCGTGTGAAAGTCGGTAAACAGCGTGCCATCCGCGGCCAGACGGTCCAAAACGGGCGTCGCGATCTCTGAGCCATACGGCCCCGTATCGCTGAAGCCCAGGTCGTCAGCAACCACGATCAAGAAATTAGGCCGCTTGTGTGGCGATGCCATTTGGTCGTATAGTGAGCAGCTCATCTACGACTGTGCAGTCATGCGCTCAAACTTGGGTAGCATATCTTCCCTGATTGCAGTGTGGTCCTGTGGCCAGTGTGCTGGTTATCATTGCTTCGCTAACTACCGCGTAGCCAGCCTGTTAGCCCCACGAAGGCACAAAAGCCGACTTCCGTAGCACGTCATCTCGGGCCTCGGTTTTGCGCCGAGGAGGGGATAGTAGAGGGAGGTAATAAGCACTGCTCCGTAATACATGTTCATGTTCCCCCTTCCTCTGGCACTCGGTCATCAGCAACCAAACAGTCAAAAAGGAAAAAGGGGGAAAAGGAAAAAAAAAAAAAAGAAAAAAAAGGAGGAGAAAGCTATCAACCCATGCGGCAATGCTTTCAACACAGCGTCTGCGAAAGTCAAAGGCAACCTGCCTGCAGTGCAGAGCCCGGAAAGTGCGTGTAACCACCCCTTGCGACAGGCCTGGACTTTTGGTGATGGCGAACTGACACTCGCAAAAGGTCCGCTGTGATGGCCAGCCAGAGATATGTAGCAACTGCCGTCGTTTGGGATTCGATTGTTCGTTCCAGTGCCGGGCGGACTCCGAGTCATCTGCGCTCCGAGCCATGCCCGTAGCTGTTCGACTGTGCCGGGTGCCAATGGCCTGTGCCGTCTGCCGCGTGCGCAAAGTCAAGTGTTCGGGAGAGAGACCCTCCTGCCAGAACTGTATCGACCACGGACAGCCGTGCACGTATGACACACCGCGGCCGCGGACGGCCCGGCGGTCAACGACGGCCTCTACTCCGCAGACAGACCAACTCACCGTGTTCAGCTCAACAACATCGGCATCGGAGATCTCGGAGACGTCGGAGGGAAGACACCATGATGGGGTCGCCATATCGTCAGAACGCAGTTCGGTAGGACCAACCTCAACAGTGGCCCTAGACACGCCTCTGTCACATACTTTGCAGCGGCCTCCCATACCGCCACCATTTTCTGCTAACCCTCTGTGAGCATGCACCCCATGATCCCATGATCACAATGATTCCCGTGATTGGCACCCCCCTTCCCTGGCTCGCCTTGCTGGTAACGTGTTGGCTCACAGCTAATCGCTCTGGACTGAATGCAACAGGAACAATGTCCCTCCGCGAGATACCATCCGGCGGTCTATCAAGAGATACACCGAATACATCTACCCGTTGCCGCGGTTTTCATTCATACACGCGCCGACATTAAATGCTGCTGTCTCGTCAGGCGACGTTGAGCCAGCATTGGTGTTTGCCGTCTGCGGGACATCAGCGCTGTATGCCCCGGCAGCAGAGAGTACGGCCACTTTAGCCAGGGCATGGATGGAGACAGCAGAAGATCTACTGATGAAAGCGCTGGGCCGTCCTTCGCTACAGCGTCTGCAGGCGCTGCTGCTTGTGATTCTCCACAGGCTGGAGTCACGCGACTTTTCAAAGGCTTTCATGCTGGTTGCATTTGCAGCGCGCGCTGCCTTTGCGTTGCGTCTCAACTACGAGCCGTCACATATGACCTTTGAGCAACAGGAGATACGGCGGCGCGTCATGTGGTCAACCTGGGCCACAGAGAAGTTGTGGGCTGGCGGCTTGCGCGAGTTTTCTCTGTGCCCGGACGATGTCATCAACATCCGCCTTCCCTGCCCCGAGGAGGCACTTGAAACGGGCGAATCAGTCGACATGGACTACTTACAAGTGTCGCTGCCTGTGACCCCTGATCTCCCTGGTGGTGCCGATTGCAACGATGATGCCGGCAATGGCCGTGATTCTGGCCTCCTCGCGCAGTGCTTTCGCCTGTTCTCGATGCGCGGTCGCACCATGAGGTACAACTCTCGACTTTGTTTTGACAATGAATCCTGACAATGATAACGGAGTTCTGATGCCCATCTTCAGGAAAACCAAGCAACTTCTCTCTAGGCCCTGCCAGCCCGAGGAAATCGTGGCGGCCATCCGGGATATTGAGCGTCAACTGCGCAGTCTGCACAAAACCTTTGGTCCACACACATTTGCACGGGAGAAAATTGCCCTTCACGCAAAGGGCCGCTGGCTAGCACGGTATATTACGACTTGCACATCCTGGCACCAGTGCCACTGCGATGCCTATCGTATTCTACTAAGCGCTACTACTGGGCTTTTCCCGATGATGTGATTCTGCGTACTGATCGTGACTTTGTGGCTCATTGCCGACAACAGTGCAGTGAACATGCGCAATCCATCATCGACACGCTGTGTGCGGTCCTGGATCTGCCCATGGAGCTGCCGCTGATGGACCCGGACCTGGCAACGTGCGTCTTCCAGAGCGCACGCATCCTGCAACTATGTGCATCTCAAGACGCCCAATACGTCGCAGAAAGAGTCATGGAAATTGTACAACATGCTGCAATCGTGTGTTGAGGTCGTGAAGAAATATTTGGCAACACGCCGGTCACAGCGCCCGTGGTGTGTCCATCTCCCCTTCCCCCACAAAGAGACATCAGCGCGCGCTAACATGACTGCTGTCCAGATATCAGATCTCCAAGATTTGGTAACACATGGCGAGTTCAGGGGTGCCCGCGAGCGCGTGGACAACCTGGCTGAGATGCCACCGTCAGATCCCATGTGGCGAGCCAAGTCACAGCAGCTGCTGGAGCGGCATAGCTTGGTCCGCCGCGCCAATTTCATCAACGACAGCCCAGACGCTGACACGGCCACGGCGTTCAACTGTTGAAGCCACCGACACTAGCATGCTCACACCATCCAGCACTACGGCCCGCGCACCCTGCTACGAGACGGCCAATCTGGTCGGACGATTTTGGGGTCAGCTCGATACCTCAGAACCGGCAGTTGCTACTTCCGCCGCTACTGCAGCAGCAGGCCTCCAACAACTCGGCTCCGACTACGCACGCCAGGATGCGGCCGCGAGTCTGGCTGTGGGGTTGCAGATGCAGCAATACCAATGGGACGGCGTCTGTCCGACGCCATTCCAAGATCTGGAACTTCTCTTGAGCTCGGAGATGCACGCAGGCGGCTGGTGGCCAAGTCAAGACCAGTGGAACCACGCGTAGATGGCTTGGCTTACGTGAAAAAATATTCAAGTAAATGAAAATTTAATAGAAATAAATATGCAGGAAGCGCAAAAATAGAAATGAAGCCCAAGAAATACAATTACAATTACAAAACCAAAACCAAAACCAAAACATGACCGAGCTATATATACAAACAAGTAATTCATACCTTTCTAGTTGAATTATGTCGTCTATCTGCATTTGATTCACTCCAGTGTTCTTGGGTGCACCATTTCGTCACCAATTTCTGTCATCTTGTCCTCCAACAGACGCGTCATGTTTTTCAAAACAGCGGCATAGCGCGGGTCGTTGTAGCAGTTGAACAGCTCCAGAGGATCTTCCTCGCAGTCAAACAGCTCCCACTCCTTCTCCTGGCCGCCGGGCCGCGTGCCATTCAGGCCAAAATCCTCGTTGTACCAGTAGATGAGCTTGTAGCGCTGGTCGCGCACGCCGTAGTGTGCGTACGCCTCATGGATAATGTCACGGTGCATCCAGTAACGGTGAAACGCCACTTGCTGCCAATCCGCCGGTGTCTTCTCCTCCAGCAGCGGCCGGAACGAGACACCTTGCATGTATGTCGGCACACGCAGCCCGGCTAGGTCGAGGAACGTCGGCGCAAAGTCGACGTTGCTAATCAGGTCGTTGCACACCGTGCCGGCCTTGATGCCCCGGGGAATACCGGATCATAAACGGCATCTGAAAGCTCTCCTCATACATGAAACGCTTGTCGAACCAGCCGTGCTCGCCAAGAAAGAAGCCCTGGTCAGACGTATACACGACCACCGTATTGTCAGCCAGGCCCTCGGCGGTGACGTAGTCCAGGAGCCGGCCAACATTGTCATCGATGCTCTGTATCGTGCGCAGGTACCGCTGCATGTACCGCTGGAACTTGAATTCGACGAGCTCCTCTCGCGTCTTGAACATAAAGACTGTGCCGTCATCTTTGTCGATCAACCGTAGAGCCGTCACGTCCTCGGGCACGGGCACCTTGCGATCGTTATTCCACCACATGTCCATCATCTTGGCTCCGACCTGGCGGCTACCGCCATCGGGCTGCGCAAGGCCCAAGTCAAAGTACGTCAGGTCCTCGGCGACGCGCATCTTGGCCACAGTTGCTGCCGCGCGCGGTTCTTGTAGTCGTCTGTGAACGTGTCCGGCAGGCGCACAGGCTCAGTGTAAAGGGTTTTGTGTTTCTCGTCGCACTCCCAACTGCGGTGAGGTGCCTTGTGGTGGCACATGAGGAAGAACGGCTTGCTCTCGTCGCGCTGCCGCATCCAGTCGATGCACTTATCCGTGATAATGTCTGTGGCGTAACCGTGTACGCGTGACTTGCCACCGGGTTCGATAAACTCGGGATCCCAGTACTCGCCCTGGCCGGGCACGATGCTCCAGTAGTCAAAGCCTGTGGGCTCGTGGTCCTCGCCCTCGCCCAAGTGCCACTTGCCCACTATGGCGTCTGGTACCCGCCGCTGCGCATCGATTTGGCAACGTTGGGCAGCCGCTTGTTGATCTTGTCATTGAGCGTGAGCACACCGTTGGTGTGGTTGTGCATGCCTGTTAGAATGGTGGCACGCGACGGCGTGCATATGCTGTTGGTTACGTAGCAGTGGTTGAACAGCATGCCCTCGTTTGCGATGCGGTCGAGGTTGGGTGTCTTGTTGATGTCCGCGCCGTAGCACGAGATGGACTTGGACGCATGGTCATCCGCCATGATGAAGATGAAGTTGGGCCTCTGTGACTTCGCCATTGTGATGCCTTTGTCAATGCTGGATAGACTGGTATAAACTGGTGTAAAGTGCAGTGGGTTGTCTGAGGTAAGGGGAAAAAACAGAAGAAGCAAGAAGCGGAAGAAAGGGCAGACAAAGTCCTGTTCAAGTGTGGTTAAGGAAATGCATGAGACAGTTTATCAACTCGGCAGAGAGCTCTTGTCCGCTTCTGCCCATTTTGGAATGCAGCCATGACCGACATCCAGTTACGGGGTCTGCACTGCGCAATGGGTATCGGCTGTCGATCAAATGGTTCACTTGAAGAATTACATAATTGAAGGCTCTACGACAGCTGGGCGACACTCGCTATCCAATAACGCCATCAGATGTCGTGCTTCAGCTTCGTGTACCCACCAGTAATGACCGACATCCGACAAAAGACCGACCACGGACCTCATTAATCATCACAAGTCACCACCACCATCGTTCTATGTTTCTCGTAAAGGAGTTATAAAGTGCGTGCTATGCTGGAGAACATGCTGGGAGAAACCGCGCACGGATCAATCGCAACGAGCCAAAGGACAAACCAAAGGCACAGGATACGATATAGACGCTAAAACCAAGCTGGCCAGGAAGCCCAACTTTATGATCGTCGTCGCCGACGACCTGGGATTCAGTGACACAAGCCCTCGTGGCAGTTAAATTTACACGCCGAATCTGCAGAAGCTGTACAATGAGGGTATCGGCATGACCGACTTTCATATTGAGTTGGGGCAGGAGGGTATGCAGGGTTCCTGATCGGGTGTCTTGTGGCGTGAGTGGCTGGTGAGCCACGCGGTAGTCAAAGCGCTGCGCATGGGCGTTGAGAAGATAAAGAAAAAAAGGAAGGGGGGGGGGCCACCGAAGAAAGGGGAAAGAAGAGACAAAAATTGAGGAGAGAATAATACAAGGTGTGAGGTGAGTAGAAAGGAAGGGTGCATGTGTGTTTGTGGCCACACTAAGGACTTCTGATCGGTACTCCGTAGTGTGGCCTCACGAGAAGCTGATCAAGAGGAGATGGAGAGCACACAGATACACGGGTGTGGTCTTCCTATCCGGATTCAATGTAAACTTAAACGCAGTTTAATTAAGCCTCGTCAAATGTTTAATTGAGCTCGAGCCTAGTCAGATGTTTGATCCAGCTTATTTAATTGAATTTAACGGTTTTCTCGTAAAACCTGAACCTAAACGGCCCAGTATCATTGGCCTGTGCCCTGGTCATGCCCCGACACTGAGTGTATGTCTGCAAGGTGTCTGACTGGACGAAGAATGGTCGGTGGTGTCCGGAGGAGCGTGTCGGCAGCGATGACGATGTCTGGCAAGCGGTGTTTTTTTTTCCCGGAGAGGAAGAGAAAATGACCTGATGGTAGGAGGAGGGCATGCGAAAAGTGGGTTTGGCTGGTCTTTATTGCGAGCTATGAAACACTATGATTTTTCGATATCAATCCAGGATCAAATAAAATCCCATGTAATCGGAATTTCATGGGGGATGCTGTTGTTGTCGTCACAATCCTCTTCAAGGTGGTAAGATACACGTTGATGCGTTGATCCTCTTTTGGGCAGTTCGGCGTTATCTTTTGACAGTCAACACCCTGACCACCAGCCAATCCAAAGCGCCGATAACGTGTAAGTTTTGGCCCTGTCGTGGCTTGTGTCAGAAAGAAGCAGGGGTGTCAGAATGATGGGATGGCCTCAGGCAACCAAGGAAACCATGTGGGGTCAGAGACCCTAACCTGCCACCTGTTTTAGCATAGTTTTGAGGGTCAATGGCCTCTCGCACTTTCCCTCCTTCAATAAACCACGGACATACCATCTAACAGCTTGCCGTGCCTGCCATATCTTGTTAGTGTGCTGTGGACCCCCTGTCAGTTGATGTTTTAGGGCAATCGCCAGTGGAACCACCAACAACCCAATATCTTTGGCCACTTCTTCCTTCTTTGGCTCCCTTTTCCTTCAAGGATCGGGACATCGCCGTTGAGGGTGTAAGGAGTTGGAGTTCTTTGAGCCACAATATGTGCAAAGGAAACAGGGCGATTTTGACTGAACCGGTGGTTTTCACTTGATCGGTGGTGTCAACGACACTGGTCATTTTGACCTGATCGGCAGTTTTGACACATCGGTGATGTAGTGATGGGCCAGTGTTGCCGCTGAATGTGATTGTTCGGCGTGTAAATGAGCCTAAAGTACACGCCTAAAGCTCTTGAAAGGGTGCGGAAGAGACGAACACCGCCGGCGATATTGACCTCTCTTGACCAATACCTCATGGGCCAATTGGACTCGTCGCGTCAGTAACGTTGAAGTGGTTGCTAATTGAAAGGAAACGGCAATACGGCAAACAACAACAATAACAATAACGAATTGCAGCCCGAAGAACACAAAAACATCGATATTTCACCACGCAACCTCTTCCTCTCCGACATGGTCAACCTTTTACCGCAGGGCATCTACACGCCCTTGCCGACCTTTTTCCTGCCCGAATCGGAAGATTTGGACCTCGACACCCTCCGCAAACATGTCGTCTTCGTCACCAAATCAGGCACCACCCCCGTTCTTGCTGGCTCGGCAGGCGAGGCTTGCCACCTCTCGGCGGCCGAATGCATTTTATTGATCAAAACGGCACGGACGGCTCTGGATGAGGCTGGCTTAACAGAGACGGTCCTCGTGGCTGGCATTGGTTCTTCCAGCACCCGCGAGACGATCCAGTTTGCCAAAGATGCAGCCGACGCCGGAGCCGACTTTGCCATGGTCATTCCACCGGGCTACTATGCAGGCCAGCTCGCCCAGAAAAACATGAATGCTGTCAAGCAGTTTTTCATCGATGTTGCTACGGAGAGTCCGCTGCCCGTCATTTTGTACAACTTCCCGGATGTCTCTGGTGGTCTCGATATTGACAGCGATCTGGTCGTCGACGTTGTTCGAGAGCATCCCAACGTTGTCGGCGTCAAGCTGACGTGTGCTAATGTGGGGAAAATTACGCTGATCACCGCGCTGGTGGACAAACCCGAGTTCGCCGAGAAATATCCCCGCCACAACATCGCCCAGCACTTCCAGGTCATTGACGGCTTCATTGACATTTTGCTGCCGTCCATCTCGAGCGGTGCCGCCGGCGCCATTTCCGGACTGCCCAATGTCGCCTCGAAGCTGTGTGTCAAGCTGTGGGAGCTGGCGAGCAGCGGCCCGGCCCCGAACTCCCCAGAGTACAGAGAAGCCCAGCGACTGCAGAATATGGTAGCCCTGGCGGACGGTATCGCTGTTCGCATCGGTATTGCCGGTCTCAAGATGCTGACAACCCGCTGCAGAGGATATGGCAGCAAATCGCCCAGAAGGCCGCTGCTGCCCATAGACGAGGCGGAAGGCGACGCCGTTATGGGAAATGAACATATCAAGAATTTACTAGAAGAAGAAGAGAAACTGTCTGCGTAGCAACAAAGGGGATACACAGACTTGTTATAATGTGCCCGTGGATGTGAGTTGTCCTTTGTGTCAGCTGATCGTGAATTCCCGGCCGACGCATTGGATTTTTTTTTGGCGTTTCTTCAAAGACATTTTCTTGATTTTCCATTCTTCTCTCCTGTCGAGCCTTTTTTTATTCATGTTCCCACCCACTTACACATTGATATGTTTCCTATCAAGCTCTTTTTCCCCACTCACTGCGTTACATCCATTTGGATATGCCCCAGACTCCCCAGGCGCGCCACCGAAAATCAGGTTGAAAGTCATCCAGGGTACGCCTAACCCCGTCATCAATTGCACGCTCGCCTCGATACGGTGTTTACGCAAAACACTCTCAATGTGTCGTCGGCGTGAGGGAATCTGAGACGTGTACCGTCTACAGACCTTTCTATCGTCACGATTTGGTCTGAAGAGCAGCATACGATTGAATATTATCACAAAACCTGTGAGATCCTACAGAATCATGTTTCCCAAAGAATTTCATTCGTGTTGTGCGATGGAGATTGCATCAACCATGGTGTTATGACTGGTTAGACAGTGCTGCTCCATTTTGGAGGCTGAGAGGCACTGTATGTGGCCGAAGTGGTGGTCTTTGAGTACAGTGCGAGTCATGGTGAAGCTGTAATGTTGTTTGTAAGCGGAGCGAATGTACAATGACGATCGTGATGTTGGTTGATGATGGTTGCTGTTGGGGGCTTGTGTGGTGTGTCACCGGTGCAAGAAAGAAATGGGAAGATGAGAGGATGATGGGACAGATGGATATTGTTCCAGAAATGGGGTTGTTGCTTTGTTTAAAAATAAAGCACCTCAACGAGTATCATGGAAAGAACTATGGACGCCGATGCCATGTCGACATAGTTACGATGTCCTGAACAGTATCTAAAACATTAGGAAAGAGCGGCTATTATATTACACCTCACACATGACATTAAGCCAATGACTTTCGAGACTGTACTCTTCTATTTTGTGCGTCCGTTGGTTGCTATGCCTATCCCAGCCAGCCTTGCCTTTCACAAACGGTCGACAGCCTTACAGATAGAATATCATTTTGTCAGCCTTTTGTTATGGCCACTAACAGCTTTATTGTCTTTTACCACTATAGAATTGTGTCAATGGAGATCAAGTCGTCATTAACGACTCCAACCAAGATGGCTTTCTTCCTCTCTCTTATTCTATCTTATTTAATAAATACTTCCATACTGATTCTCCGGTTGCTCTTTATAAACAAAATGCATGTCCAAGACACAGCACTGAATAGACTTAGTCCTTGTACAACGCATTATGCAGAGTAAAACCACTTGCATGAGGAGTTACTTTGTATTGCAGTGTAGAAAGCAGCAAATAAAACGATATGAGTTTGTCGTTTTCTTTCTCTTTTTTTGGTCGTATTTTTTTTGGTCGTATTTTTTTTGGAAAAGGACTTTTTTATGAATAAAAAAAATACTAGGACCTGTTTTCACAGCACTTGCTAATCCGCTTCCATTTTCTTTCCATAGGATGGAAATGTCGAAGTTTCATACACAACACTAGAAGTCAGTGACAAGTTAATTTGACAACATTTATCTCTCTCTTCTCTTCTTTTCTTTTTCGAAAAGGGGTATTTCATTATCTTTTTAAATACTATGAATTGTCTGTCATCTTCTGTCTCTTGTTGTTGCCATTAATACAATTCCCAATGTTGACTCAGCAGGTTGCATTGTGTTGTGTCCCAAATGGGAATTTCCGTGTAAGAGGAATCATTCTGCATTCATTATCGTGCTTATCAGCAAACATCGAGTTTTTCATCCCTCAATTCCTTTGCGCATAATTTCTCGCGTTATTTCCATTTTGCGTCCCGAATGTATTATTTCGATTTCTAATTCCCATCCGCTTGAAAATCCATTGATAAGAGATGCCGCAGCGCCGATAAACATCAACCTTTTGTCATTGCGGTATCTGTCGGCGGGTCGGAAGCCGCCATCAGCACCGATGGTCCAATCAAGGGCGCCGGATAGTGGTGTCAACACATAAACGGCGCTAGACATGGCAGTCAAAGCTAGCTCGGGCTAGCTAATGCGGCTGCCTCGACTATCCTCGACTCCAACTACTGCCGTATCTCGAGCAGGGGCCGTCGAGAGGAGAACGATGGACATGTGTGTCAAGGAAATGCGATATGTTGGAGATACCCCGGACACGCGGCCACAAGTGCATAAAAAACAAAAAGTCTGAGAAGTCTCCATCTGAATCGGCGTCGGATATCGGTGTCTTCTCTCCCGGTGCTTCTCCAGCACCAGCTCCACCATTCACAGACACTGCTCTTTCTGCATCGTCACCGCCATTGAAACGGCTGCTTCGACACCCGCGTCAACCATAGCACACCGCCGACTATATAGGTCTTTTGTACATTTTGTTAGTTACTTAGTTCTCTCTTTTAGTATCATCACATACTCTGAATACCGTCACACGGTGTTCATCGACGGCTTGTTGTATCCTTTAAATAAAACGGCTGTGATGTAAATTTATTTTGCTTGTTTGGCAATCCCGTTGTTACTTAGCATCTCGAAGCCAGTGATGGTGCGCCTGTGCTCAACACACGCACTAAAGTTAAAAACTAAAATTAAAGGGCGAATATATAAAGTGCAAGTTTTGTTAATGCTCGTTAATAGTAGCTAATACAAATCGATTCCGCTGGATTAAGCTGCCATAACGGTAACACCGTTGCCTGCATCCACTTTAGGAACCGGTATATCGTAGACGATAGGCGCATCGTTTTGAGCCGAGGTCGAGACGTTGAATCTCCTCCTGAGTGATCCCGTGAGAGCCTTCCCCATCGTCCAGGACAGTCGAGCGGCGGACATCGCGGGGACCCATCTTCTCATTGTACGGCTGTGCACGATGCATGGATTGGCGATTGTCCCACCACATGAGGTCGCCGGGCGAGTTCCACTGTGCCAGAAAGCTGTACTTGGGCAGGGTGCAGTGTTCGATCAGGTCCCGGATGATGTTCTGGCTATTTGGGACCTCCTTGCCATCCGGGGTAAAGAGGCGCTTCGCATGAGCAGCGAGGAAGACCGCCTCCTCCCCGTTCGGAGCTTTCTGCACGAGACGGTGATAGGCAGGCGGCTTCTTGGTGCGCTCTTCCTCGGTCAGGTGAGAATAGTGTTCGGGAGAGGCCATGCGACGCGAATGCCAGAGATCATGTTCGACCACAAGATCGCGCAGCTCTGCTTTCTTCTCAGCGGGCAGGTCCTTCCACGACTGGCGCGTGTCGGCGTATTCGGTGGCACATCCCGTATCGGGGACGCTATGGGACAGCAGTAGGGAGTACTTTGCGCGGTGTTGGTTGAAGGACGAGTCCGTGTGCCACAAGGCATTTCCCAGAGAGTGTGCCCAGCGGCGCTGATTATGTTAGTCACTTGGGGTGGAGAGAGGGACTATTGTGTACGTGGAGCAGTGAAAAACTCACAGTTCCCTTCTTCACAACAGTGCCGTCGGCTTCGATGTTGCTGACATCAAACAGGTACTGTGTGCCGACGCGGGCAGTACCACCCAGGACGGATTCACCTCCGGCGTGCCGAGCTGCTGCGAAAACGCGACATGACGATCATTGTCTAACCCAGTTTTACGCGAAGATGAGAACTCCGTACTGATCTTGCAAGTCTTTCAACTGTGTAACGATTAGAAGAGACCCGGATAAGACATTGGAAGAAAAGGTATAGAGGAACGCACAGTTTGGATTGCAACTTCCGGCAGAGGCACGGAAGACCAGTCAACGCCGCTTACCTCAGCGCCAAATCCCGTATCGAGAATGGGCGTGACGGTCAATCCCTTGTCGGTGTACGCCATGGCTGCTCTGATAATCGGAATAGGTATAAGTGTTGAATGGAGGGGAAAGGTGTGAAGCCGAAGATGGAAATAAGAAAAAATACAAAAGACAGAATAAGACACTTGTCGATAAGGCTGCGTTTTACTGATTTGCAGTGATGAATTTCAAGGCTCAAGATGAGCTCCAGAAAACACACAGTAGTCTTCTTTATCTATCCAGACGTGCCTCCTGTCTGTCAACAAGCAAAGATGCTCCGGCGTGATAAAGTCGGGCCCAACGCCGACGGCACCGACACAAACTCCATTCTCTCCTGCTACAATCACACGGTTCATCAGTCGACTCAGTTCCAGTTTGTTGGCCAATTGAGATCGGGCTGGTGGAAGAGAGCGTCAAGAATGTGCTCAAAGTCCTCTTCTAGCCCCTGTCCGAGGTGGGCCGTTTGATTTGATAGACGACTGGGTCTACTCGTAAAAAGATTGGGGTCTTGAGCCTCCACTTCTGCCGGTAAAAAAATCCCAGTGCGGGTCGTGCGAGCAGCATTTGCCACCTGCGCAAGCGTGTGCGATGCCGACGATGCCGACGATGCCGAGCGTGGCCGCCGTCTTGACTCCTGCTGAGACGAACGCGGAATATAACTGTGGGAACGCTCGCTCAAGACGTCAAAAACATTGTCGAGCAGTCGACGATAAGCAGAAGCTGGATGTCGGGGCGGCATGCTGTCGTGGATGCGGCGAAAAATCATGCTCGCAAGAGAAACAAGTCGAAGGAGCTTGGATTCTGGGCGTGGTGGAGCGGGAAAGACGCGCGATTCATTCACGCTACCATACTGGCCGTCTGCTGGGCAAGGGAGTGCAAGAATGGCGAGCTCGTCATTGACAGCGCGCGGTAGTAGCACAAGACAACAAAGATAATTGCGAAGCTGTGGGTAATCCACGAGGAGTCCACGGAATAACTGATACACGCAACGGCGACATCGTCGGGCGTCAGAGGGCCGTCGGGAAATGGAAAGGGTTCTCGGGCAGGCCTTGTTTGCTGCCATTGTGTCTGGGCGGACAAAGCTAGAATGGTCTGTGTAGCAGCGGTCAGGCTGACATCGAGCGCATACAACTCGTGCAGTGTGGCGGGAGCGGGCGGACGGGGCGAAGAGGAAAGCAGAGAGGAGAGGCATGAGCTGTTGATGGCCAGACGGTAGGCACGCAGAGTGGTAAAAGGCATCTGGCTGCGCTGGATGTCCTCTCCAAGGGTGCAGAGCCAGCTCTGCTCCCAGGCGTCCAGGTCGGCATTCGCTTTGCGCAAACTGACGGCATCGAGGGCGCGAACATTGGGGCGACCGCTGCTTTTGGCAGCGCGCTTGAGAATCACGACAAGCTCGCACAGCGCTGCGGCGCGTGTATCGTCGGGCTGTGCGGCCCACACGGTGCGCCGCAAATGTACGTGCAATGTCAGCGACGGGCTCCGGATTTAGAGAGGCCGGCAGACCACTTGAGAGCAATCAAATTGGCGTCGCATGTGAGCAGGTTGATCCAAACGCGCAGCCGTGAGACATCGGACACGTTGATGACGGACGACGGCTGTACGGGCGCTCCGTGCAGACCATTGGCACGTTGCTGGGTGGGTCTTGACGGCGTGTGCAGAGCGTGCTGTGGGTACTGTGGGTGCTGGTCACCTTTTGGAGAGGCAAGAAAGGGACAACAGCATCGCTGTGCAGGCCAAGGAGGAGAGCATAGCGGATGGCCAAGCCGAGCATGCTCCAGGTGGACACGTCATTGTAACGCGTGACGAACATGCGCTCCTTCTGGGAGTGGCCGGCTTCAGAGCTGCTATCGCGGGAAGCCGAATGGATGCCACCGTCATCACAGGGCATCCACTGGACGTAGAGCAGTAATGCACAGATATGATCGAGATGAACATCCTCGGGCGTAGGCCGGAGCAAGAGGCGACTGAGAGCCGAGTCCAGCAGGGCAACGAGACGGTGGTAGGTGGGAAGCGAAATCTCGGGCATGAAGCGGCAGCCCACAGTGCAGGACGGAGAGAAACAGGGTTGGGTTCGAAGTCCTCACGGCCTCCACGGACCGCTGGGTGCGCGGACACAAAACCGGACCCACCGATGGCAGCGCTGGAAAAGCACGTCAAAGGCCGCCTGCGCTTCGGCCAGGGTCAGAATGCCACAGCTAATCGGATCCGCGATGGCGGCTGCCTTGGCCCCACGATCAGCCGTAGACGGCCGCAGATGTCGTAGATGCCGCAGTGTGGTCATTGGCGTATCAAGATTCACCGCGGCAAGGACACCCGCATCGGCACCCGCATCGGTATCGGCATCAGCATCCAAGGCGACCGCGTTCGAGAGGTCAGGGGGTGCCTGCAATGTATCGCAGCCGCTACCTTCCGTTGTGGCATTGGCTTCAGAGCCGGCTGTTCGGGAGGGCGCCGATGTGTCTTGTCGTTTCTGTTGCGACGGGGGTGCGTTGCTGCACGCGCCACTTGGGTTGCTGGGTGGCTCGACCACATTTTTGCCATAATCGTCGAGCAGCAGCTCGATCTGTCGGATCCGCCTTTCGTGATCGGCAAAGTCTCGTTGCAGCACTTCGACGCGCCGTGCCGTCTTGGCAATCGGGGACGTTCGCTGCTCCTCGGTCGGCGTCGACTCAAACGAACAGCTCATGCCGAGATGCACGCATCGCGGACAGGGCCGGCTGGGACTGTCGCGCGACGCTCCGGCGCATTTCTGCTTACGTAGGCGGCACTGTAGACAGGCTCGCAGCGTGCGGCGGACCTTGGAGGGCTGATTGGACTCGGAACCCTCGGGCTCGTCCCTGCTGTTATTGCTGTACGATCGGGACGCCATGGTGTATACCACCGAGATGGATTGTCACCGAGATGTTGGTGCCCTGGCCAGTTTAGATAGTCTTGTCGGCTGCTATCAGGTCCAAATTGTACCTCGTTCCTATCAATGCCCGTAATAACATTCGCAACGATAGGCCGGAAGGTGACCACATGGCGCAAATGTGGGTTGTTGCCACTTATCAAGACCGCCGGCCAAAGTGCCGATCCAGCCGACTCTGACAGCAGTGCTACAATCTATAACTGATAACCTAAAAAAGCGATCGGCCAATCGTTAATAAGAGAAGCGCCGTCTGTTTTACGATAACACAGAAGCGCAGGCGTATCCACCGCAACAATGTCGAGATCCCTGACCACTTGTTATTACGCGTGTGTAAAAATCGTGTAAAAAGACAGCTTCGTTCTCACGATTCATCGATCGCGATACAGAGTCACGGTTAATCGAAAAGGGTGATTCTCTTGGCACCCTCATTTCCCTTCTCTTTTCTATTTGACCTGTCTTCTTTACCACCCCCTCTCAGCCAAGATCCTTTCTCCCACCCAAACTGAAAAAAATAATAATAATCATAACAAAACCACCATGGCCAACCTTGTTCAAGACAAGGTGTACGACGCCAAGAATGGCTTGGAGTCAGGCTCCCATTCGGATCCGGAGAAGACAGTTGGGGAGACGTTCACCATCCCTGTCGGAATGGCATTGGATGCCTCTGCCGCGACACCGCCCGAGTATAACGAGTACCTTCAGCTGAAGGCACACTTTGACGCCAACCCGAAGCAGTTTCGCCGTATGATGATCCTTCTGGACATCCGCATCCTACCATGCTCTTCCTCTACTACCTCCTGAACTCGTTGGACAAGGCCAATGCTGGTAACGTCAAGATCTACACGTTCCTGGAGGATACGCACATGACGAGCAACCAATTCAACATGGCCTTGACCTGGTATTTTTTCACCTATGCCGGTCTGGAGGCGCCTTCGAAGTTTGTGGATATTTCCTTACCCTCCCCTGCCCTCTCCTTCTCGCATTCTTCGCACCGTTCTAACTAAACCAAAGTATGATGATGCGCCGCTTTGGCCCCCGTCTCTGGCTCTCCGCTCTTGTTACTCTATGGGGTGCCGTCACACTCGGCAGCGCCTGGTGCCGGAGCTACCACGACTACTGCGCGTGCCGCGTTCTGCTTGGTGTGTTTGAAGCGGGCCTCTTCCAGGGATGTTTCTATACGCTAAGCTGCTGGTATCTGCCAAAGGAGCTGCAGAGTCGCTGTGCCTGGTGGTACAGTGCCACAATGCTGTCCGGTGCCTTTGGCGGTCTCCTGGCCTATGCTGTCGGTCCACTGCAGGGGCGTCTTGGTCTGAAGCAGTGGCAGTACCTCTTCATCATTGAGGGTGCCTTGACCATGTTCTTCGGCCTGATTGGTTTCATCCTGTGTCCCGATTTCCCGAGACGTGGAAGCGTCCTCTGTGGTTCTCTCATGAGGAGATGCGCTACATCAAGCTTCGTGTCCGCTATCACAATGGTCCTGTTGCCCCCGACGAGACCTTCCGCTGGAGCGTTTTCTGGGAGGCCGTGAAGGATTGGAAGACTTACTTTGTTGCTAGTCTTCTGGCGTTTGGCGGCTCTGTCCCCACCTACTCGGTCAACTACACATTGGCTACGGTACGCATGCAATCTCTCGTCTCTTCTGTTCCTAGTCCTTTACTTGCATAAAGGCCAGTTTTCTAACAATCCCTCTCTAGATGGTCGAAGGTCTCGGTTTCTCATCCATTCGCGCCCAGGCAATGACGGCACCGCCATATGTCTTCGCCTTCTTCTGTGTCATCGCTATCGCCTGGTACTCGGACAAGTACCAGTGCCGCGCCCGCTCCCTGCTCATCAGCTATACGGTTGGCACCGTGGGTATTATCATTCTCTGGGCCTCGCTTTACCACGAAAGCTTGCATAGCCTGTCCTACTTCGCCTCTTCCTCGTTGTCGCCGGCTATAACATGCAGGCCCCTGCTGTTGGCTCCTGGCTTGGCACCAACGTTCGCAACCCTGCCAAGCGCGCCGCAGCCATGGGTTGGCAGTCTACATGGGGTCAGCTCTTCGGAGGCTGCATTGGCGCCAACATCTTTGTCAGCTCAGAGGCACCGACGTACCGTTCAGGATTTATTGTGCTGATCGTCCTTGTTGTTGTTGGCGGATACGGCGCCTGTATTGGAAATTGGTATTGTCTCCGTGCTGCTAATCTGAAGAAAGACCGCACCCCGCCCGAGGAGTACGAGGGTAAGTACACGGAGGAACAGTTGTCCAAGATGGGGAGTACTCGCCATACTTCCGTTATATTCTATAATAAAAATTTGTTTAATAGAAAAGGGCTTTTATTATATTAAAACACTAACGCCGAGAATAAATCGGATAAGAATTTTTTTAATGGGAGTAGGGGACTTTACGGATTTATTTTACTTTATTTTTATAACGTATATTTCTAATCCGATTTATTTTTACCGTTAAAGTGGTGTAGTAGTGTTATAATAAGGTTAAATAAATAATCACGATATACGAGATAATTAATAGTCGAGGCGAAGGTAAATGTAATATCGTGTTAAGATTAAGTCTTGTTTTTTTTTTTAAAAGGAAAAAAGAGGGCCTTTTATTTATATTAACTATTCTTACCTTAAAGTGGTGTCGTAGTTAAGTTTTTCTTCCCCTTTTATCAGTTTTTCTCCCCTCCTTATTAGTTGTTCTCCTTTTCTTACTAATTTAAAAGAAATATAATGATTAATTAAGGTTAAGTCTTTATTTTTTACCGTTAAAGTAGTGTCGTAGTTAAGTTTTTCTCTTTTTTTTTATTAATTTTTCTCTTTTTTTTTATTAATTATTCTCTTTTTTTATTAATTTAAAAAAAATATAATAATTAATTAAAATTAAATTTTTATTTATTAAAAAAACACGGATTTTTTAATTTATAAGTTAAAAATCTTTTTTAAATAAATCTTTTTTAAGTAAATCTTTTTTAAATAAATCTAAAGGTATACGGCGGCGATGGCGCGCGAACGCAAGAACGGACGAAAAAAAAAAAGTGGGTGCAAGAACGGAAGAAAAAAAAGTGGGTGTAAGAATGGAAGAGAATAAAAAAAAGCGGGTGTAAGAATGGAAGAACAACGTGTGCGCCAGTTTCCTTCTTCTTTACAACGGTCCACGTTTACTTTTCTCTTACCACGTCCCGCGTCTTTAAAAAGAAAGGAGCGAAGGCGGAACGGTTTAGTAAGAAGTTTAATTGTTGGTTAAAAAGTGGGAGAGGTTAAAGACTTTTAAATTTTATAAGGCTTGGTTGATGCGTGATGTAGCGGCGGTAATTAGTTTGTTTATTAAGAAAGTGTTTTTATACGTTTAATTTAATATAAAAAAAGAAAAAAGAAAAAAAAACTTTTTAAAATGATTCGGTAGTTTTATAAAATAAAAGTGTTATTAAATTATTATTTTTTTTAACGACGGAAAAAGTAAAAATAGTTTTAAGTAAGTTAAAAAAAGAAAATTAAAAAAACGATTTATATTATTATTATAAATTTAAAAGTTATTATTAATTTAACGTTTATTTTTAATTTATTTTAAATTAATTAAAAGATATAATATTTTAAATTTAAAAGTTTTTTTATAATTTATTTTATTATATTAATCTTTTTTTTTTCTTCTCTCTTTACCTCGTTTTCGTTTTCGTTTTTCTTTTTATATAACCTTTTATTTTTAACGTTTATCGTTATAAACCGACCACCGCCGTTTAAAAAACGTACGTCGACACGGTTAAAGTTAAGTTATATTAACTTCTCGACGAGCTTCGTGAATATAACGCCTCGTTAAAGCCGCCTTTTATCCGTTAACTCGTCGATACTTTAAACGATTAAATTCTCGACCTTATCGGTCTTTACGTCGCCGCGGGCGAGGACGGCGACGACGAAAATAAACCGTTTAACGGTTACGTTATTTAAATTATACGAGGATACGGCGGCGGGCCGTAGTATACGACGAACGACGACGACGAATAACGCGGCCGGTGAAGCGGGTGAAGGTTAAAGTTATTAAGTTATTCGACGGTATATTTTAATAAATTATATAAACGATTTTAATAATATAAAACGTATATATACACGTAAATATAAGGCGTTTAATAGGTTTATCGGTTATAACGAAAAGTAACGCCGTATTAAAAATATCGACACTTTTTATTATATTAATTATTAATATAATAAATCGGGTCAGAATTTTTTTTAATAGGAGAAGCTCCGTATCCGATTTAATTTTGCTCCACTTTAACCCCTGTTAATTATAAGCCGATTTATTTAATTCGGGTCAGAATTTGTGCAAGCTACAGACGTCGTACGAAGATGAAAAGAACGGGAAAATACTGCCACGATTAATGCGATACTTGTGTGTGAATTACAGCTTCGTACGATGTGTTGTCGGCGCGTGGTGGCCGGCGAAAGGGGGCGGCGGCGACGGCGAGCTAGTCCCGATATGGTGGCCGCTGGGCGTCGTACGGAAAAGGTGGTTGAGGAAGATTTCTTCGTTGTAAGGTAGGGTAGTGTTATTCACTTGTGTTTTTTTATTTGTAGAGAAGACGTGTGTTGTTTGCGTCGTATAAAAAGGACGGTGGTGACGGTGGCGACGGGAGCGACAAAACCTTTTTTTATTTTATGTCCGTTATAAGAAAACGGTAGCCTTGTACGAAATATTATAAGAAGAATTATTAATATAATAACGGATATAAAGTAAGAGTATATATATTATTTTATTTAAGTAGTTTAGTACGTATAATAAATATTTAGTTTTACGGTTAAGTGCGATATTATATATTTTTACGGCGGTTTAGATTAAAAACGCGAGTTTAATTCGGATAATAGATTATTTTTTTTCGTAAAAAAAAACGCGCGTATTTAAAGTGATACTTTTATTCTTGTATAAGGGCGTAAGCGTTTAAAAAAAAAAAAGGAATCACTTTTCTTCGTAAAAAGGCGGAAATTAAGATAAAAATAAAAGAAAAAAAAGATTACCTCTCTTTTTTTCGTACGAAGTAAAAACTTATTTAAAATATTAAAAAAAGGAAGAAAAAAAAACAGTTTTACGGTATATCTACTATTTTATCTCGTTTATTAAACACGTACGATAAATATTTAACTTAACGGTTAAGTACGATATTATACATTTTTACGGCGGTTTAAATTAAAAACGCGAGTTTAATTCGGATAATAGATTATTTTTTTTTCGTAAAAAAAAAACGCGCGTATACACGAGGGCGTAAGCTATTCTACGAGAAAAAAGAATCCCCTTTTTGTACAAGGGCAGAACCCAACCAAGACAACGAGAAAAAAAAAGATGTCCTTTTTTTTCGTACGAGCGAGTTTATAAAAAGAAAGAAAAAAACTACGAGTATAAATACGTACGATAAAGGACGATGAAGATGGACTGGTACCTCTCGAGCAAGCCTTTGAGCTTGTCGAAGGAACCAGCCTTGTTTGCCGATTTGCCCCCGTATCTTCTTTTGTTACAAAGGCAGGATGTGTAAGGGTGAATGAACTGTGTGGAAGGAAAGAATCTCTTTTTATACGAAAGAAACCGTTTATTTATTATTCGTTAGTCTCGTTTAGAAACACGTATAATAAATATTGCGATATTGTTTATTTTTATAATAACCTTTATTAAAAACGTGAATTTAGTTTAAATAATATTTTTTTTTCTCGTAAAGAATAAACACGCGCGTTATTCCCCTCGTACGAGAATATAACGATAAAGGAAATCAATCTTATTAAAGCTAGCCCGACCTCTTATCTTTTTTATACGGAAAATACGACCGCGGTTATCGCGCGTTTATAACTTACATAACTTCACTATATAACAATTTCATTAAAAACGCGATCGCGGTTATTATACGTTAAACGGTTATATAAGTTTACGTTTAAAAAAAATAATATACGTGTATACGGGTAAACGGATTTAAAGTGGTTATTTACGTTTACCGTTTTTTAAAGTATATAAAAGTTATTTTTCTCTTACTTTTTTTTCATACTCTCTTTCTCTTTTCTCTCTTAACATTAATATTATTAATAACGACGATAATAATAATAATATCGTACTGAATACTTTCTTTTTTTTTCTTTTTATATTACTTGTGTACGAGCTACTTTTTTTTTTTTTTTTTCTTTTCTCTTACCGTGTCGCGTATAAACTACTTTTTTTCTTTTTTTTCTCTTTTCCCGTTGTGTCGTGTACGAGCTGCCTTTTTTCTTTTTTTTCTCTTTTCCCGTTATTCGTGTACAGCTACCTTTTTTTTTTTTTTCTTCTTTCTTTTTTTTTTCCCGTCGTTCTCGCGTACGAGTTATTTTTTTCTTTTTTTCTTCTTTTTTACCGTATTACGTACGACTTTACCCTCGTCGTCCCGCGCCCGCCCCCCCCCCCCCGACACGATACCGCCCCGCGGCCCCTTTTTAATATATAACGTATTACGTACGACGACGACGACGATGTGGAAGAGGCCGGCGGCCCTGCTGCCGCCGCGTACGAGGAATAAGATAAGGTTAAAGCCCGCGCGGCTACCACGTAGTTTACTTTTATTTATTTTTTTTTTTTTTTTTTCTTTTTTCTTTTATAATTTTTTAATCGATTTTTATATTAATTAAAATAGTTTTTACGGTAACCGTACGACGGCCCCCGCCTCTTTTTTACGAACCCCGCCGCCACGCGCTTTACCTTACCCGAGCTCGAGATTATTTATATACGAAACCGTATATTATATTATAACCTTTTATTTACGTTTACTTTTTAATAATAAATTTTAATTTTAAACGGCGGTAACGTTTTAATCGTATAAAGGGTTATATAGTTTTATTAAATTTTTAACCACCGGCTTTCGTACGTTAACGTTTTATTAATCGCCCGCGCCGGCACGCCGTCTTAAGACGCGGTGTGCCGGCAATATATAAATAAAACCGCGCGCGACGGTTACCCGCGGCCCTTCCTTATATACGTACGAGTTAATAATTTATTCGGCGGCGCGTGCTTTAACTATAAATGGCCCGATGTAAACGCCGTTTACTCGCTCGTCCACGGCGAGTCTGTGTCGGTACGCGGTTAAACCGGCTCGGCCTCGAACCCGTTAATCCTCGATAAAGACTAGTTT